>CM077160.1:139994594-140087579 GCA_039583875.1 Platanthera guangdongensis | reverse complement strand
ACTTTTTCCATCAGTTGGCGTTCCTTTTTTTCGTCCTCACCCTCTAGCCACCCCGCACGTGCCCCTCCGTTCCCTTTTCCCACCCTTGACCCGCCAGGCCACCATTTGTGTGTTGCTGCAAACATCGAGCAGAGCGCGCCCTAGTTTCCATTTTTCGGATGTCAGGACGACGCCATGAGTGAAGATGATGGTCGACAACGAGGTTGCGACTCTTGATAGATCGTGTATTCGTCTTCCCCTGTGTCCATTTCACCTTGTCCGAGCAAGAATATCTTCCATTTTTTCGGTTTAGATACTAGGACGACGATGGTTCAGAGGAGAGCATTTTTCTCATTCGCCTCCAGATTCTACAATCTGGCCATGGACGACTACTGCTTTCTGACACTTATTCCGATTCGGACGGTCGAGGACTCTGGCCTCCTTGTGCCATTGTGCCTCAGGCCCTAAACCTCTAATCAAACTTTGAGTCTTTGAGGACTCAGACGTGAGGTGTGATTTTGTGAGCCTATAAGTATTTTTTGGTTTTAAAAACTATTTTATGCTATGAATCTATGATAGTGTGAGTTGATCTTTTAGTACTTCTTGCCTCGGTCTAGTTTGGATTTTGAAGGATTCCATAATATAAGTTACGCCATTTTGGATCCCCACTAATAAATCATAGTTGCCACACAAGCCACAGTTTATCATCCATTTCATTTCTGATCCTCACTAATAAACCATTATTGCCCACAATTGTTCCATGAAATGGCACTAAAGATAATAACTTTTTCTCTCCATATATTAAAGCTGATTCAGTAGTTGTTTTCTTTACTTTAATAATTCAAATTTTGTTGAAGAGAGATAATTATTAATAGCTAGTTAGAGTATCCATACCTTTTTGAAGAAAAGATTACATGATTTTTCCTAGTATTGTTTTTTCTACTCATTTGTGTTAGATATAATGATTGGCTTGTGATTTGATATGAATATATTGGTGCCCGGGTTAGACGAAAATTCTAGTTCGCTACTGTTCATAATGCGTTTTGTGACCACCGTGTTTGTGACCACTACCGCCTCGTCAAACAGAGCCTAATGCTCAACAGTTGGGCATCTATACCAATCATCTGAGCACAGGAGTCAATTAGATGCACGCAGTCAAAAGAGAGCTCGGGAAAATCTACTATCGTATTATTGATTACAATGTTTCTGTTGAAAATTGTGAAGTGAAAGTGGAGGTCGATCAAGCAGACCGCGCGGCCTGGGCGGATTGATGGTGCGACTTGGGTGGATTGGTGGTGTGGCCTGGGCGGCCTGTTATTGCGACCTGGTGATGGCTTTCTGTCAGTTGGCTGTTCCTTGAAGTAACCAGGCGGATTGGTGGTATATATCGCGGGAATGTCGCGGACTCTGTTCGAGTTCGCAGAGTCCGCTGTGGCGGACTGTGTTTGGAGATCGCGAGATCGGCATTGGTCCATGCCCTTGATCTTTGGTGATGCGGTTGGTGATAACCGCGTTCATGATAGCAGAGTTTTGGAGCTGGCAATCTGGCTTCGTGTCCGCCGAGCTCGCGCCAGGTGGTTGGTGGGTTGCTGGACTTGGTCACATTCTGTGACAAGTCCAGGGTATTCGCAGAGCCCGCGGTGTCCGCTGGTTGACCGGGCGATCTGTGCCTTTTGGTCGTAGACTCGTCTGGCGGGCTGGTGCGGTGTTCGCAAGCTGTGCGGGCTGGTGCTGTGTCCGCGTGTAGCGTGCGGCCTAGTGCAGTATGTGGGTTGTTGCTGTCTGCATGTTGTGCAGCGTGCGGATTGGTGCGGTGTCCGCCATGTAGCGGACTGGCTTCCTGACTTGGTGCCTGGCGAATCGGCTGATGTCCGGCCTTGTCCTTGAGGACTCGGCAGACTGCGTTGTGCTAGCTGCGAGCTGGGGTGGTGATTCTATCAACTAGAGCGGTGACCACACTCCTCACCCCGCCTATAAATAGGACCCCCCGTCACTTCAACAGCAACTGAATGAACAGTAAGTTGAGCGCGGGTTAATTGATGCGGTCTCGGTTTTCTAGTCCACGCGGATTAAGAAGGATTAACTGGTTGTTGTTTGCAGGTTGTGCGGCTAGCACTGTGAGACCAGTAGTCTGGTTCTGATTGCGGTCAGGAAGCAGTGAAGCTTGCGGTTACAATCGGCGGTTTGCAGCAGGTCGCACTTTGAGGCCAGCCAGTCTTCTATCCTACAATTGAAGTTCAAGTTCAATAACCTGTTCGTCGGTCTCAGCGGACTAGGCGGTCTGTTCTTTCAGTTCGGCGGCGGCTTGCAGAGCAGTTGTCTCGGCAGAATAACGGGTAGTTTGCGGAATTCGTGGACTCCGTAGATCAGTGGTACAACAGTAGCGCCTTGACGGTCTCACGGACTCGGCGGATTCGGCGGTCTCTGGGGCAGTCCGCCCGGCTTGAAGAGTCTTGCTTGCTTGTATGCTTCTCTATTGTACTTGGCGAAATCATGTCTCGTCATGTATACTAGCCTTGTAAAGTTGATAGTTGATAATACAAGACTGTGGTTGCTCTCTGTTGTTTCTGATTACTTAGCTCAGTTTATGGTTGGAGTGTTCATGCGCCTGGTTCCCGCTTTTCGCTTGATCAAGTGATCAGCTTGATAGCTCTGGAAGTTTTTGCTTGGTACCAGAACTACCGGTTGATTCTTGTGAGATTTTCAACATGGTAGTCAGAGGGAACATGGCTTGAGCAGTGATCAACCTCAATTATGCTCGCGCTTCTGGAAGCTTGTGATCAGTGGTGGTGCAATGGAAGGAGCTTACACAAGGGGTCTTGGTATTGAACTTCTTACTGCGATCAACTTCAAGAAGTGGAAATTGTGTATGAAGAGCTATCTTCTGGGCGAGGGAGTTGCGGGAGGTCGTCGTGGTGACGACAAGCAAGAAGTGACTGCTGCAATTGTTCTGCTGAGCAGGTGAGAGTTTGGAGGAAGACTAATGCAAAGACATAGTTTGCTCTCAAAACGGGCTGTCTCACCGAGCTCTTTGATCACATCTTAGGATTTAAGTCTGCTGCTGAGATATGGACACCATTGATGATTTGTTCAACAGGAAGAATGTAGCAACCTGCAGTTCTTAGAGAATCAGTTGGCTAAGACAACTCAAGGAGATCTTTCTCTATCTCGAAGTTCTTCCTCAAGATGAAGAACCTGTGGCTCTGAAATATCAGCATTAGATCCTGATGAGCCATTTCTGAAGCAAAGTTGAAGAGGCACATAGTTCGCGTTTGCGGAAGAGTATGTGGCCTTTGTGACTTTCCGTTCAAGGATGGACAACTTAACCTTCTTTGCTAGAGCTGGAAAATCTGTGGCGTCACCGGAGAGCTTGGCTAGGCAGATGGCCGGGGTGACTATCTCTGAAGGAGTAGTGAAGCTCTCTACACTGATAAGAAGAAGAAGAATGAAGAAGAAGAAGAAGCCTACTGCTGAGGATGAGCCTCAACTTCATACAACAAGAGAGGAGCGCTGCTCCTAAGAAGAACTAGAAGAAAGAGTTGAAGTGCTACAGGTGCAATCAGCCAGGACACTTCAAGCGCGACTGTAAGGTCAAGCTGCAGCCTGAGCATGTTGCAGACAGGGAGGGAGCTGTTTCCAGTGCTGAGGAAGTCGGGTGGGGAGGAGCCTTCTTGACAAGCACGTGTGTTTGTGCTCTTTCCACCGTCGACTACCACTACTAGAAAACAGACTTTTAGCCACGGCAGATTGCCGTGGCTAAAAGTCCAAAACCGTGGCTAAAGACTTTTAGCCACGGCCTACCTACGGCAAATGAGCGTGGGCAATGCGAGCGTGGCTAATAGCCACGCTGAATCCGTGGCAAATAAGTTTTAGCCACGACTTTTAGCCACAGATTAAAATCGTGGCTAAAGGGTCTGTTTTCAGCAATTATTAGCCACGGTTCAATTGCCATGGCTAAAAGTTCCTTTTTTGCCACGGTTCAATTGTCGTGGCTAAAAGCTCCTTCTTTCCTCACATAAAAAAGATTCCGCCGGAGCGGCCGGCCGCCCGCCGCCGGCCGCCCGCCGCCGGCCGCCCGCCGCCCGCCCGCGAGCCCGCCCGCGAGCCGCCCGCGAGCCCAGCTTAATTCAAATATTCATTGCGAAATGGGCAATATAAACACGAAATAAAATTTTTAACTAGCGGTGTGGGACAAAAAATACCCATTTTTTGCCACGGATTAGGCTTCCGTGGCTAATACTAATAGTATTAGCCACAAAATAGGCAAACCGTGGCAAAAACTGTTGTATTTGCCACGAAATAGTCATCCGTGGCTAATACTAACTTATTAGCCACGAAATAGGTACCGTGGCTAATACTTTATTATTAGCCACGGTTTTCCCCCGTGACAAAAAAAAACTGTGGCTAAAGGTCTGTTTTCTAGTAGTGTACCAAGATGACTGGATAGTTGACTCGGGGTGTGGTCATCACCTCACTGGAGACAAGTCGAAGTTCTCTTCACTGCAAGCATTCTCAGGTAATGAAGCTATTATTACAGCTGATGTTTCTGTTCATACTGTAGAGAAGGCGGGCGTTGTTTCTTTGGACAGTGCTCAGAGTCCACTTACATTAAGGAGTGTGTATCATGTATCTGTCATGAAGAAGAACCTCTTTTCCGTGACCAATGCAGTTGACGCGGGCTATCATGTTCTGTTTGGCCCAACCGAAGTAAGGTTTCTCCGCAATGTATCAGCGGTAAAGGCTGATGTTGCTCTCGTAGGGAGGAGAGTAAGAGACTTGTTTGTTTTATCAACAAACTCTTATGTTGATCGGATGAGAGCCAACGATATCGCGATTATCTGGCATGAAAGACTAGGGCACGTAGGGATGAACAAGCTGAAAGCTATGACGATGATGAGCCTTGTGAAAGGCTTGCCAAAGTTGTCATCCTATGAAGATGACCACGTTTGCGCGGGGTGTCAGTACGGTAAGGCTCATTGCCTTCCATTTGATAAGTCACAAACGAGGAGTAAGACACCATTGGAATGCATCCATGGTGATCTGATGGGGCCAACGGTTACCACTAGTCTTGGAGGCAGATACATGCTGGCGTTGATTGATGATTACTCAAGATACACTTGGATGTATTTCATGAAGGAGAAGTCGGCAGCTTTCCAAATTTTGTGGAGTTCAAGGAGCTGGTGGAGGACTGTCTTGGCTTGCGCATTAAGAAGTTCAGATCGGACAACGGTGGTGAGTTTGTTTCATCTGAGTTCTCTAACTTCTGCAGGAATCACGGGATCCAGAGAGTGCTTACTTGTGTTCATACTCCACAACAAAATGGAGTAGCGCAGAGGAAGATCCGTCACTTGACGGAAACTTGCAAGTGCTGGCTTCATGCAAAGGGCATTCCCAGGTCCTTTTGGGCTGAAGGAATGGCCTGTGCAACCTACGTCATCAATTGGATGCCTCTGAGTTCGATCAACATGAAGTCTCTCGTTGAAATGATGTTCAAGGAGAAGCCGAGTGTGGAACACCTTCGAGTGTTTGGATCAACCTACTATGTTCACATCCCGGATGCTTAGAGGACCAAGCTTGATGCAAAGACGAGGAAGCTCGTCTTTGTGGGCTATGATGAGCGGAAGAAGGGTTGGAAGTGCATGGATCCTGCGACAAGCAAGTTCTTTGTATCAAGAGACGTTGTCTTTGATGAGCTGACGTCGTATGGAGGTGGCACTGCAAAAGTGTAGGAGACCAGTTCCGGTGTGAGGGACAATCACTCTTCCAATCACCTTAGGGGAATTCCCAAGGCAATTCAATCAGGATGTTCAGTTTGTGGTAGTCGACTCTAGCTCGGCATACAATGCGAACTTCGGTCAATCGCTCTAGACGCTTTTTGAGGCAATCCCCTCTATTCCACACCTGACCATGAAGTTCGTCACTCTTGGAGGGATAAGCATTGTATGAGGAGATCAGGAGGCGACGCGACTTTATTACCTGCAGCTGTCACTTCTCAGCTAGGATCCGGACCGCAGAGACCCACTTGGAGCTTGAGTTGGACTCAAGGGCAAGACAAACGCCCCTCGCACTATCTACTGCTTTTCACTACTTTTAAAAGAATAAGTTGTAAGGAGAAGCTCGTGAGCACCTGTATCTTTCTTTTCAACAAAAATGCAACTATTTTTCTTTCCACTGTAGTTGGATATCTTAAAAGTAAACGAACCTTTTATCCTTCAATTGTCAAAGCGAGATGAACAAAAGTCCTTCTACACCTCCAGAGAGAGCGGACCCCGTGCTCTTCTACTGTCAAGGCGAGGTGGAGAAAAGTCTATTTGCACCTCCGATAGGATGAACCACGAGTCCTCATGGGGCCTGAATGAGCAAAGGTTCTACACCCCTTCAACCGGACAAACCCTAAGTCCTCCTGAGGCCCGAATAGACCAAGGTCTTTCGCCCCTCCAACCGAACGGACCCCAAGTTTTCCCGAGGCCCGAACGAATAAAAATCCTTTGCCCCTCCAACCAAGCGAACTCCGAGTCCTCTTGAGGCCCAAACGAACAAAGGTTCTTCGCCCTTCCAATCGGACGGACTCTGAGTCATAAGGCTCAAACGAACAAAGTTCTTCTCCCTTCCAAATGGATGGACCCTGAGTCCTCCTGAGGCCCGAACGAACAAATATTATTCGCCCTTTCAACCGGACGGAACCTGAGTTCTCCTAAGGCCCGAACAGACAAAGGTCATTCTCCAGCACTCAAATGAACGGATCCTGAGTCCTATTATGAAAATGAAATCGGATGAAAGTTCTTCCACACTCTTGAAAGAACGGACCCTCAGTCCTTCTGCTAACAGTACCAAGAAGCACAAATATCTTTCCCCACCTCCAAGGGAATGGATCCCGAATCCTTCCCAAGATAGGAGTGAGTCCTTAATCCTCCTATGGATTCTGGCTAGGACGAACCACGAGTCCTCCTGCAAAGGCAGACTCTGAGCCCTCGAGCGCCATTCAGACAAAGGGGGGCAAACATCCCCTCGCATTACATTCAAGCATCATCCCCAGGTGCTCACGCCTAGTGGCAATCATAAGATCAACACATTGCATCAAACACACATGCTCGAGTGACGGTGGCACAAAATGAAAAATGCTTCTGATGCAACGGGACATCCAAGAATAAAACAAGAAAACAACTTTGTGACGCCCCAGTAGATATATCGCAAGCAAAATGCAATCTATATGGCTCATTTACACCCACAACAACAAAGGCAAAACATTAACAAAAGAGACAAAATGTGTGCACGACACAGATGCAATCAAGTAATCCCTCAGCATCAGCGTCAGCGTCAGCACCACCTTCTGAGGCATCACTTATTCAAAGGACGGGACGCCCCCATGTCCTTTGCACTGCACAGAACCCCTCACCAAGCGCAAGACAGATCACAACGACACACTCATCCTCCCGTGACAAACCAACCTCTGAAGTAGTCATCTCAGGGCTCCCTCAGCCATCCGCATCTCTCCGCTCAAATGACTCATGACTCCCGGTGTTCAACAATCGTGGAATCCAATGACATCCCGACATCTAAAGTAGCAAATGTCATTAACGCATCCTCCAACAATGCCAGCTCGGCCCCTTCCTCAAACGGCATAACCTCGACTCTTGATAAGAATAGACACCTAATCTTTTTGTACTCCCAGACAAGAACAGACAATGAGTCTTTCTGCTCTGCAAGATAGGAGCGAGTCACAAATTGGTACGGACCCAAAGTCCTCATGCATCAACTAATAAGAGCGGACTATGAGTCCATCTATGCCGACAAGGCAAGGGGGGCAGATGGCCCTACTCATCACTCTCAAGCGATAAGTCCCTGACGCTAACGCTCGACGACAGTTGTCAATGGTAGCGCACGACGCGCAAGGGGTGTTAAGCGTAAGATACTTTCGGATCACTGAAACTCGCAAACTCAAAACATGAGAACATCTCCAAGGCCGCTAAATGCACAAAAGTACATTATAACGTAAGGCCGCACCCGCCATTGCCATCACAGAAGCGCGCAAGTTAGTGACTGCTGAGATCTCCCGCCTAATATCAACTACGAGCTGTTCACCTCGTAAGGCTGACATCGAGTAATGCCAAGTCATCAACGTACACATCCAGATATGAAGGATAGGACTTTCCCCATCGCAAACAAAAAGTAACTTATGATGAACGCGTGTCGAAATTATTTAAAGTCCACACCAAAAAAGAGCAAGGTTATATCTAAAATTTCCGGACTTATCGCTTCGCGGATCATGACCCACAAAAATTTGTAGGCATTTAATGAGGTTTCTCCTGTGAATTTCCGAGTCAAACCGGAAGACTTCAACAAAAAACATGAAAGCAAGCCAACCTAATCGAGCAAGCTGTGCACCGGAGCCGCGCTCGCTCAAAGGGTCCGAAGACACCCCAAAAGGGAGAATGAAACCTAGCACACTTGGAGGTCACGCAAGATTAGCATGCGCGAGCACACAGCAATCTCTTGCGTGCACGATGCGTGCGCGGCCAGCGCACTGCGTGCGCAGCGCAAGCCTTGTTCGCGCGCTAGTGCGCACCCCTCACACATGCCCCGCGTGCGCGTGCGCGTGCCGGCAACCGCCAACTCTGGTAGCCGCCGCCACTGGGCAGCTTGCTCGGGCCGCCCGGGGAGCACGTCTGTCATTTTATGTAAATTGGTGATCTTAGTGACCGAAACCGAGCAACGCCATTGGCCAACTCAAGACTCAGCTCGACACAAATTACCAGCATGTCCTTTTGAAATGCTATAAAATGGTCATCGGGCCTTCATTTGAAGACAAACAACTCTAGATACTATAGATAGGTCCAAGGTTTTTCGGCAAGAACGTTGGACTTAATTAGATCGTTCCTTTGCTCGGAGTTCGCTCTGTTCCCTCTCTAGTCCGCTCAATGTCCAACACTCATGTGAACGCCTAAGTGAGCCCCAGAAAAGGTACAAGAGAATGCTCTTGTAGACGCTCTCAAGGACGCATCGTGGAAGCTTCGTGGACTTGGTCTTTTCTCTTCTATTTGTACTCAAAGCTTGTAATAAAGAGGTGGCATGTCGCACTCCAAGGAACTCCAAATACTTGTAAACTCAACCGAAATAATGGATTTTGACCTGGCACAGATATGGTCATATGGTTTTTCACCCTTTCCATATTTTCCATGATAAAAATAACATTTTGTCATTATTGTTTGGTTTTCACTTGACAGTTTGAGCGATTGGGCCGACTTAGAACTAAGACGGTCTGATTCTTCAAACCGGAGAAAAATCGGGCAACCCACAACAATTGTGGAAAAAAATTATTCTTCTATTATCTAACTACCATGTTTCTAAACCTTTGAAGTCTTATTGAAGCCCAGTGGTTAAGCCATATTTAGTTTTTTTAAAGAGAGTATCCAGAAGGAATTTCATATTAACTTCAAGTTGCATTTGCGAGCAAACATGAAGGGCAACAAGGCTTTAAGGCTCCGTTTGGTGCAGCGATGGCAGTTATGAACATGGTGGTTATAAATTGTTATTCATAATCGCCCAACCTCACCTAAGAAACTTCATTCACTTTTATGTTCAAAAAAATGTTTTTTCTTGGTGTGGTCACAATCATTATCATGTCAAACATATATTCAAATTCACCGGAGCAAAAACGTCATGTCATACGGAGCCTAAATGAGGCTGACGTTGTTGGGCTCATGGGCTAAAAAACTTGTGAGAAGCACGAGCTTGACTCGAGCTTGCGAGCTCAAAACATGGGCCCGAGCTCGATAAATAGGCATTGAACTCAAGCTCGAGCAAGGATATAATGAACTTGTCGAGCTCGAGCTCGAGCTTGAAATGATTAGCTCAGCTGAAACTTGAAAATTTTGTCAAGCTAAACTCGTTTGCATTCACGAGTCTAGAAACTTGAATTTGAAAAAAAAATAGATACCTGCAACTTAAAGGGGTCGAAGGTGTTTGATTAAGTGCTCACAAGAACATTCACACCATATTTAGCACATGCACAGTACATGCATTTCAAAATAACTTATGCTCAAGTATGATGTAGGGTAGGCCGTGGGTGCACAATTTAGACTCTACATGCGACACGACCGTCAGTGACGGCGACGAATATTATGAGCAATAATAACTTGGCACCACAAAATTAAGCGAAAACAAAGAAACAATATAATTTAATTTTGGCGATTATAGTTGGCTTTCCTCCGCTCGGAGGGCCAAAGCAAAGCGTGCGGCGAATCGGTCCTCCTGCAAATTAGTAATCAATTGACACAAGGCGCTACAAACTAGAGCCAAACAAAATATGAAGTTTCCAATAATAATATTGCAAATACAACAATCCAAATCACGAAAATAAAACTCACAACTAGCGGGCTGGTTTAGGCCAATGGAGGTGATAAGTCCGGATGCGTGGATCGGGTACCGAGGGTGGAGACGGAGGTGGCAAAGGCGGGTGGGGGGCTGTTTTGGTGGCCAATAACGGAATCGGAGGGCGATGGAGTAGATCCGGATAGGAGCACGTAGATCCGGACTCGGGGAAGGTAGATCCGGTGGTGGAATGTCGGATTGGGGCGGGGGAGGGTAGATCGGGGCAATATAACCCGGATCGGGTAGTGGGGATGTAGATCGGGTCAATAGAACCCGGATCTAGGAGGATTAGGGGCTGTGGAGTAGTGGGGAAGAGGTGGATCCACGAAAGGGAAGAGAGGAGTGGCCGGCTAGGGCTAGGAAGGCCCTAAGTGGGGTCGGAAATGGCAAGAGGGGCTGGAAACGCGCAGGGACTGGCAGCAGCCAGTCCGGCGGCTGCTTGGAGGGGCGGTGGCCGGCGGGTTGCTTGGATGGGCGGTGGCCGGCGGATTTGAGGAAGGGTGGTAGCCGGCGGGTTTGAGGGAAGTTGGGGTGAGTTCCGGGGGGGAAAAGGGAGGAAACGGTGGGAAAATGTGGGGAAGTTAGGGATTACCTTGGGGGAGAGGATGAACGCCTAGGAGTCGTCACCTAGGGCTCCACGGAGTCGGCACCGAGGAAGGATCACAGGATTCCGGGATTGAACTTCTCCAAATTCTGCAATACCCCTAAACCAGCCCACAACTCCCTATTTATAAGAAATAACACCCTAGGGCTTCACCATCAACGGCTATGATTGGCCGATGGGTTCGGCCTCTAAATAACAACATATAAACTCAAATAAAATACATAAATATATAATTTCGACTCGCAGCGACGTTCCGGACGCAACCGCGGAGTCGGATCGGCGGTCCGATCAAGCGTTCCTGCGGGAATAGACGAACGTGGGTCCCGCGCCTCCAAATGCACGATCGGATGGAATCCCATCAACTCCCCCCGACTGAAAAGCATTCATCTCCGAAGAATGGAGACGATCGTACTGGAGTCGAAGCCCGGGGGCGAGTTGAGCAAGCTCAGCTGGTAGTATCCAAGTGTCGTCCGCGTCGGGGCGGCCGCGCCAATGGACCAAGTAGCGAAGACGTGGCCCGTCTGTGGTGGGGACAATCTGGTGGGATCTGATCTCAGTAATGCTCTCATCTCTCAACTCTCTCATGGTGGGGCCCGGAGTGATCGGTGACGCCGACGGCGGACCATAGGCGACGACTGTCCAGGAGGGGGATATGGGCAATGGGTGGATTGAGGTGGCTGCTCGACATGGGTGGGGTGGTGGGGAAGGGTGGCAAGGAGCGAGGGAGTGGGTCGCCTCCACTGCCCGGGTCCACATAGTCATGAGGCTCGTGATAGGGTGTCAGATCCTCAACATTAAATACTGGGTGAATCCCCATATTTGCTGGGATATCCAGCCTGTAGGCGTTTGCTCCAATCCGATTAACAACCGAGAAAGGGCCCATTCGCCTGGCGCTTAGCTTTTTGGCAGGCCCAGAAGGGAGCCTCTCCGAGCGGATTCGTACCATCACCTGATCGCCAACATTAAAAATACGTTCCCGCTTTCGTTTATCCGCGTGGGCCTTATAATTTTCATTGCTCATAATAATGCGTCGGCGGACCGACTCATGCAACTCATGCAGGTGCTGTGCAAATGATTCTGCGGACTCACTAGGCCGGGACTCTAACGGGCTTGGAATAAGGTCAATGGGTTTCCTGGGGTCATATCCTGACACTATATGGAATGGGCTCAGCCCAGTGGACCTATTGACCGAACTATTATATGCAAACTCGGCGATCGGCAAATCTAAATCCCAACTACCTACATGCTCTCCAGTTAGACACCGCAACAGATTCCCTAGACTCCTATTCACTACCTCAGTCTGACCGTCCGTCTGTGGGTGATATGCGGAGGAAAACCTAAGGGTAGTACCAGTCTTGTGCCACAGGGTTTTCCAAAAATACTCATGAATCTCACATCACGGTCGGACACAATCGACTTGGGTAGGCCATGCAACCGAAAGACATCCCTCATGAATATAGATGCAACGTGGGTCGCATCTGCCGTCTTGCGGCAAGCAATGAAGTGTGCCATCTTCGAAAACGGGTCAACCACTACAAAGATGGAATCGTGTCTCCGTAAGGTGCGGGGGAGTCCGAGAACAAAGTCCATGCTGATGTCCTCCCAAGGGCGGTGTGGAACAGGTAGGGGTGTATAAAGGCCGGTGTTCTGTTTACTTCCCTTGGCCGTCTGGCAGATACGGCAGTGGCGCACAACTCGAGCTACGTCCTTCTTGAGGCTGGGCCAGTAGAGACGGTCCTCAACAATGGCTATAGACTTATCCCGCCCGAAGTGACCCGCGGCTCCGCCCGCGTGCAGTTCCCAAATCAGATAGTCTCGGTAAGACGTCTGAGGAACGCACAGGCGAGAACCCCGGTACAGATATCCCTCGTAAATCTGGTATCCCTCAACGGGGTCGGGTGGGTCTCGGGACAAGGCGGTGTAAATCTCGCCAAAGTCAGGACACGTGGGGTAATCGAGCATCAGTCGCTCAAGGCCCTGCACACTCGCCGTCAGCGTCTGCAATAGGGATACGCGGCGACTCAGCGCGTCAGCCGGCTTGTTCTCAACACCGCGCGGTGCTTGAGAACATAATGGAAATCCTGCAGATACTCGACCCACTTCGCATGTCGGTGGCCCAACTTGCGTTGTGAATCGAGGTAACGGAGGGCCTGGTGATCGGAGTACAACACGAACTCCCGGGGGAGGAGATAGTGTCGCCAGTAGCGCAGAGACTGGACAATAGCGTAAAATTCTCGATCGTAGTTCGAGTACTTTTGCTTAGCTTCATTCAATTTCTCACTAAAGTAAGAAACTGGGTGTCCCTCTTGGCTCAACACGCCACCTATACCGATACCCGAGGCGTCGCAGGCGACCTCAAAGGCGCGACTAAAATCTGGCAATCGTAGGACGGGAGCTGTCGTCAACCTCTCCTTAATCTCCTCAAAGGCTCTAGTGGCTGCGGGGGTCCACTGGAACTCTCCCTTCTTGAGACAGCTCGTGAAGGGGGCCATGATCGAGCTGAACCCCTGGACAAACCTCCTGTAGAAGGTGGCAAGGCCGTGAAAGCTGCGAGCCTCGTGGATATTCTTAGGCACAGGCCAATCTCGGATAGATTTGACCTTCTCAGGATCCACGGAGACTCCGGTGGAGGAAATGATAAAGCCCAGGAAGTGAACGGACTCGGAGAGGAAGGCGCACTTCTTCAGGTTCACATACAGTTTCTCTTGGCGAAGGGTGCCAAAGAGAAGTCTCAGATGATCGAGGTGAGCGCGGCTGCGTCTGGCTGTAGACTAATATGTCGTCAAAGTACACTACCAGAAACTTGCCCATGTAGGGCCGCAACACCTGCGTCATCACACGCATAAACGTGCTCGGGGCGTTAGATAGCCCGAATGGCATAACTAACCACTCATACAGACCGTCCTTGGTCTTAAATGCGGTCTTCCACTCGTCCCCTTCACGAACTCGAATCTGGTGGTACCCACTGCGGAGGTCGATCTTGGAGAAGATCTGGGCACCCGACATAGTGTCTAGTAAATCATCGAGTCGTGGAATAGGAAAACGATACTTGACCGTGATTTATTAATGGCGCGGCTGTCGATGCACATACGCCAACTACCGTCCTTCTTAGGAGTAAGAAGGGCGGGGACCGCACAAGGACTCATGCTCTCACGAATGAACTGCTTCCGGAGAAGCTCGTCGACCTGCCGTTTGAGCTCAGCGTGCTCATCCGGGTGCATACGGTAGTGGGGCAGGTTCGGGAGGGAAGCTCCCGGGACTAAATCAATGGCATGCTGAATGTCCCGCGGGGGAGGCAGCTCATCGGGGAGCTCGTCTGGCATAATGTCCGTAAACTCGCCTAACAAGGGACGCACCGCGGGAGGGAAATCAACTGGGGCGTCCTCGGCAACCTGGGTGGCGGCAACCACATAAATAACGTCGGACTCGGCACTATCTCGTAGGAACTCGCCTCGCCTCAGGATATGCAGGGGCCGCGAGGTGCTCGTGCTCGCAGATGGTTCCACCACACCCTTAGGTCGATCTCGGGGCTGGGTGGGTGTCAACGTGATCTTCCGCCCCTTATCATAAAAGACATACGTGTTCGAGCGACCGAAGCACGTAACATCACGATCAAAGAGCCAGGGGCGGCCGAGCAACACGTGGGCGACGTCCATGGGAATAACATCGCACCAAACCTTGTCCTGAAAGGACGCGATAGTGAGCGGGACTAAGCAGCGCTGGGTGACCTGAATCGCCGTCTTGTCAACCCAGACGACACGGTACGGATGGGGGTGAGGCTCTGCTCTCACCTGCATACGGTCAAGTGCCTTCTGGGCTACGATATTCACGCAACTCCCACTATCAATGGCTAGTTTGCAGGGTCCGCCTGCGCTAGGAAAGTAGGTGTAGAAGATAGTCGTGCGTCGCCAGTCCTCATCCACACGGGGGGTGTGCAAGAGGCGTCGAATCACTCCTACCTCTAACGATCGCTCGGCGTCACTCTCCCAACCCTCCTCGACTGCGGCCCTAACTTCCTCTGGGGCCTCCTCTTCCTCCTCTGAACCTTGTTGCTCCTCACCCTCAACTAGCAGGTTCCGCGTGGGGCACCGCGCCGCCACGTGGCCTCTGCCAGAACATCTAAAGCATACAATGCCTCCAGATCGCTGATCATCAGTGGCTATGGCTTTACCCTTCGCATCCGCGGGGATACGTGAGGGTGCAGCTGGAGTGGTCTGGGGCGGAGCGGGTTTCTTAAATGTCGAGGAATCAGTCCGGGGGGTGAACTGCCTCGTACTAGACGAACGCAGGTACTGCTCGTACTCAAGGGAGAGCTGGAATATCTGGTCAACAGTCTCCAAACGGTGGGGAATCAACTCTCTCCGAATATCGGCACGAAGGCCAGCCTTGAAGCGAGAGGCAGTGGCAATAGGCTCCTCGTAAACATCACTCCTAACGATCAACTCATCGAAGCGGGCCATGTACTCGGCAACGGTAAGGGTCCCCTGCCGTAAGTTCTGCAGCTGCTCAAACAGTTGCCCACGATATGATGCGGGGAGGTACTTCTCTTTCAGTCGCTCCTTCATCTCATCCCATCTGGTGATGGGGTAGTAACCATCCCGCTCTAGGGCCTCTCAACACTGATCCAAAACACCTTGGCTTGCCCGACCAACTTCATCTTCGCAAACCGGACGCACCGCTCGTCGCTCATGTCGTACCACTCGAAATAGTGATCCATATCCAAAAGCCAGTCGCTGAAGGCTTTCGGATCTAGCCGACCATCGAACGAAGGGGCGTCGAGTCGGATACGACGAGTAATGTCAAGGTAGTGACCACCTCTCCGTGGGTCGGGGTACTCCTCGGGGTAGTCCTCCTGAAAGTAGTCGTGTCGAGCGGGTGGGGGACCGCGCTCTCTCCGACCCGGAGGATAGTACTCGTCATGGCGGTAGTCTCGGGGGCCAAGTGGGGGCACTCGGTCTCTGGGCTCATGCGGAGGCCGACGAGGCATACGGTAATCGTCCCGTGGAGGTAGGGGCCTCTCACGCACCGGGTCAGGATGTCGCCTAACCGGCGGGGCTGGGACTCGGTGGTGAGGGTCACGACGGGAGCGGTCTGCATGTGGATGACCATCTCTCTGGCGCTGGTCATAACGTAGAGGAGCATCGGGGTCGTCCTCAAGTGATTCGGCGTGCTGTGTCGGTGTTTCCCTAGCGTCCTCTAAGTGGCCTAAGCGACGGTTCACTTCAGTGAGATCATGACGCACCTCGTCAAACTGGGCCCCTATGGTGTCAAGACGATCTAAGACAAGTCGCTGGAACTCCGCAAAAGCGGCGTTCGAGTTCGAGCTCGTCGCTCGGTCCTCGGTGATCTGTGGTTCAACCATGCTGACTCTATAATTCCTACCACTACGGAGCATGCAAGTGGCCCAAACCTGGGCTCTGATACCAATTGATGTAGGGTAGGCCGTGGGTGCACACAATTTAGACTCTACATGCGACACGACCGTCAGTGACGGCGACGAATGTTATGAGCAATAATAACTTGGCACCACAAAATTAAGCGAAAACAAAGAAACAATATAATTTAATTTTGGCGATTATAGTTGGCTTTCCTCCGCTCGGAGGGCCAAAGCAAAGCGTGCGGCGAATCGGTCCTCCTGCAAATTAGTAATCAATTGACACAAGGCGCTACAAACTAGAGCCAAACAAAATATGAAGTTTCCAATAATAATATTGCAAATACAACAATCCAAATCACGAAAATAAAACTCACAACTAGCGGGCTGGTTTAGGCCAATGGAGGTGATAAGTCCGGATGCGTGGATCGGGTACCGAGGGTGGAGACGGAGGTGGCAAAGGCGGGTGGGGGGCTGTTTTGGTGGCAATAACGGAATCGGAGGGCGATGGAGTAGATCCGGATAGGAGCACGTAGATCCAGACTCGGGGAAGGTAGATCCGGTGGTGGAATGTCGGATTGGGGCGGGGGAGGGTAGATCGGGGCAATATAACCCGGATCGGGTAGTGGGGATGTAGATCGGGTCAATAGAACCCGGATCTAGGAGGATTAGGGGCTGTGGAGTAGTGGGGAAGAGGTGGATCCACGAAAGGGAAGAGAGGAGTGGCCGGCTAGGGCTAGGAAGGCCCTAAGTGGGGTCGGAAATGGCAAGAGGGGCTGGAAACGCGCAGGGACTGGCAGCAGCCAGTCCGGCGGCTGCTTGGAGGGGCGGTGGCCGGCGGGTTGCTTGGGATGGGCGGTGGCCGGGGATTTGAGGAAGGGTGGTAGCCGGGGGTTTGAGGGAAGTTGGGGTGAGTTCCGGGGGGGGAAAAAGGGAGGAAACGGTGGGAAAATGTGGGGAAGGTTAGGGATTACCTTGGGGGAGAGGATGAACGCCTAGGAGTCGTCACCTAGGGCTCCACGGAGTCGGCACCGAGGAAGGATCACAGGATTCCGGGATTGAACTTCTCCAAATTCTGCAATACCCCTAAACCAGCCCACAACTCCCTATTTATAAGAAATAACACCCTAGGGCTTCACCATCAACGGCTATGATTGGCCGATGGGTTCGGCTCTAAATAACAACATATAAACTCAAATAAAATACATAAATATATAATTTCGACTCGCAGCGACGTTCCGGACGCAACCGCAGAGTCGGATCGGCGGTCCGATCAAGCGTTCCTGCGGGAATAGACGAACGTGGGTCCCGCGCCTCCAAATGCACGATCGGATGGAATCCCATCAAAGTAACTTGTGCTTTTTCAACTAACTTATGCCTTTTCATATACATGCATTTCAAAATGAACTTTATCTTGATTGTGAACTCCATAAAGCATCTCAACTCTCTATACATCTAAACCTTATGTTCTTTTAGAGCAAAAATAACCACAACGTTTGGAGACCGATCTACGAAATCCTTTATTAACCGGCACTTTCTTGTTTTGATTGTCGCATGGTTTGCACGCCCAACAACCTTATCGAATGCCCTAAATCTTACAACATGGCGCAAAGACTTTTTGACACAGACTAGCTCAATCTAATAACTCTTCCTTTAAATGAAGGACATCTTCTTTTTCAAAATGATTGCCCATATCAACTTCAACCTTTTATTTATTTTTTTCATTAGCAATGGGTCTTCAAATTAAACAAAAAGATACGAGTAATAAATAACAACTAAATCAAAGTAGTTTCAAAAGCAAAAAAATGATTTTGTTCAAACCGGTTAAAGCTACACATAAATTTTCCAATTTGTATGTTGTACCTAACATGCTGATATTTCACAATTGTTTGCTTTCTTGATTGCGGCTGCGTAAGTACAAATGTGATGAACAACAAAATAAATTAGTGGGTCTTATCAAAAATATATGCAAAAAAGTGCATTTCAATTTGGGGTTTTTTCTTGGGTTTTCTGTATATGGCATGCAATCAGTGAGGAAGAAGTGTCACTCTCCTTGAAGCGATTATTACAATCGGGCTCTGTTCCGAAATCTCAGTCTGAGTGAGAGGAAGTGTTGCCGCGTGGGCTATAACACCAAGCAACAGCACAACTTCCTGACACAACAACAAGCCACAAAACTTCTAAAAAAACTCCAGACCGCAACCTGCTCCAACAAAAATAAAGACTGCTCCAGTGAGTAGCAGAACCGGTGAACAACACTGCACAGTTCGCTGGGTGGACAGCTTCAACCTCGAATAACATCAAACTAGGCGAACTGCACCAGGAACCCGCAAGCACTGCTCCGTACAACACTAACAGCGGACAGCTCCAGGAACCGGTAACAACTTCGGCGGGCTGGAACCGACAACAACCTCGGTGGACTGCTTCAGGAACCAGCAACCAACTCTGGCGGACTGCTTCAGGAACCAGCAACCAGCTCCGGCGGAATGCTCCAGGAAACCCCAAATACCTTCGGCGGACTGCTCCTGCGACCTCAACAACCCGCAAACACCTTCCTACTCGCTACCAACCCGCGGCTAGCAACCCGAGACCACAGAACCTTCCTCAGACCACGCTTCTTCTAGTCTTCCAAGCGGCTAATTCCTTAGACGGACTCAAAAATGCCAAACCGCAGGAACCACTTCCAGGTTTTCTCTATATCACAAGGAGATCTCCCGTTTTTATAGGTAGTTGCTCCCAAAACACCAAACATCAAAAAAACCACACACCAGACACCGGATCAGGCCAGAATAGCAAACACCAAAACCGTCCAATCAAACTTCGTTCTCCCTTTCTCCTCTTCACCTCTCACTTCAAATTTCAACATTCCCCCTTTAATTGAGCCCTGGAGACAACACCGAGAAGAGATCAAAGACGCTCAAATGACCCCTTGAAAATGTCTGGTATGTTTTCATAACTCCGCACATGCTCCACTGCGAGAGATACTCCTAGTACCTTCTCTTGAATAAAGTGGTGTTCTATCTGTTGAAGCCAGGAAAATTTCATACTCCAAAAATTTGGATCAAGGCAGTCTAAGGTTACTGATTTTACGCTCTGACGTCACAAATCAAGTGGCTAACACGAGAGAGAGGAAACTATCCATAAGCACACCCCAAGTGCTCCAGCAGGGAGGTCCCACCACGTACCCGAAAGTTTGGGAGAAACTTCCCCTCCACAACCAAAAGGCTGGGCGAGGTACCAGACAGGCAT
This sequence comes from Platanthera guangdongensis, assembly GCA_039583875.1. NCBI lineage: Eukaryota > Viridiplantae > Streptophyta > Magnoliopsida > Asparagales > Orchidaceae > Platanthera > Platanthera guangdongensis. Next base: position 140,068,002 of record CM077160.1, on the reverse strand, counting down.
GGACTTGGCGAGTATCCACATGGGGGGACCTCCACCTCTTCCCAAGATGTCATTTCTAGTGCCCCTGGGGGCTATTTATAGAGAAATCCTGGGGGGGTATAGGAGAGTATCCAGCCTCTGCGAGCGAGTATCTAGGGCTACTCGCCCATACTCGCGAGTTACTCGCTCATACTCGCCCAAGCTCGTCTCTGCTCGCCCAAGCTCATCTTTGCTCGCTCAAGCTCGCCACTTCTTGTCTCTGCTTGCCCAAGCTCTCCTCTGTTCGCCCAAGCTCGCCTCTGCTTTCCTCTGCTCATCCAATGTTCTGCGAATAGCCGTCTGCTTGGGTACTTCTGATCTCGACGAATTACGGGTTATACACTATCTCATTTGTTCGCGCGTGACAAGCTGGATTGATTACTGTTAACCCCGAAATCGGCGATCCTTCCCAAGGTAGCCAGCTCGCTCGTCGCGGCCTGCTTCAGGTTCCTCCTGGAGGTCGCGACGTCTTAGGTTGAGCGGACAAGCTTTTCTGTCCGCTCAGGCCGCACGGCCTGGGCGGTCTCAGTGGTCTGACCGTCCAGGCCGCACGTTCTTCTTTTGGTCGGCAGGGGCCGCAGACTGCTTCTTCAGTCTGCCCCTGCAGGTCGCGCCCTTTGTCAGCTTAACCGTAATTGTCTCAACAGATGCCCCTTTGTCGGACTCGGATCCCTATCCACCCAGGCCGGCAACAAGCTGCTACTTAGCCCGCTCCTAACAGGTGACGTCCAATGTTGACGGACTCAGATGTCTATCCGCCCAGACCGCTCAAACCGCCAAACAATAATGGCGACCTGCCCCCAGGCCGTCAGCCAGCTAGCGTAGTTTCCACCTCGCTGACACGCGCGGCCTGCCCCATCACTCCGGCAGGTCACCAATCCCTTGTCCCAGCAGGTGCGGCAAGTTCCATTCAACAATGGCGGGCTCCAGCAGCATGGGCAGCCAGCCTCATCAGTCCGCCTAAGGACCGCGGATGCTCCAGCTCTCCGGTTGCCCGCAAAGATCAGCGCACATCCAATTCATCGCGAGCTGGGCAGACTCGAAGTGAAGTCAAGCCTTCCAGACCGCCTATGTTGATGAACCCCAGCACCAGCTTCTCAGCGACAGCAGGCCTCTTCGTTCAACAGCATAGGCGGACTCAGCTTGTCAGCAGAGGCAGACTCCGCGGACTCAGCGGATTCGCTATGCAGCCATTCTTCGGCCTCCACCCGCTTCTCCCTAGCAGAAGGCAGTCCCATACCGCACAGCCTCCTGCGGACTCTGCGGACTCAGCGGATACCCCTCAGCTCGCACCTTTAGCATGTGCTCAGTTCCACAGCGGCGGACTCTGTGGATTCTCCTCGCAGTCTGGCACATAGCTTCTGAAAGTGAAAGTTAGATCTGAAATACTCTAGAGGGGGGGTGCATAGAGTATTCTTAAATATTATTAAAAGCTATTACAACTTTTACTGTAAATTAAAAGTGCATAATTAATAAACTACCAAACAATAAACCTAAAGCACAAGCACAGCAAGAACACAAGAAAATGAGGCAAGCAGACGACACAAGAATTTTATAGTGGTTCCCCAACCTGGGTACATCCACTCTTCTACCACCCTTGGTAGGAATCCACTCAGATTTTTGATCAGGTGCCTGACACCAATGAGCTTTTGATCAGGTGCTCAAAAACCAACCCAAGTATTTTGATCAGGAGACTTGCAACCAAGGAATCACTTTTGAAGGGAGATGACAACCCTTTATACAGTGGGGGTGAGAGATGATTTTGTCTTCTCTTTCTCAATATACAACTGAGAAGACTTGTGGATTTGATTATAGCTTATGGCTCTCCCTGAGATGCAGAATGGATCAGGGAAAAATAGGAGCTAAGCTTCAGGGTGATAGGTCTTCAAACTGAATCCTTGACCAGCTATAATCTTCAGGAACTTTTTTGACAGATGAGAGTGATGTTGCCATTTTGAAGTGTCCTGGAGTACTTGAAGAAAGAAGACTCTTTATATAGGTATTGTTCTTCTTCTTCAGGTGCTTATGAGCTTCTGGTCAAGATCTTCTGTGTATCAGAAAATGCTTCTTGTTGACAGAGCAGATTGTTCAAGACTGAATGTTTTTCTCTGTCTCTGTATGCTTCTCAGTAAGTTGTGCTCTGTGTGAAGCTTTCTCAATGATGCTTGATTCTCTCTGTCAGTCTGTATGTCTGTGTATCCGTTATTCTCTTCTTCTCTTTCTTTCAAAAATTTGAATGTCTCTGTAATTAATGCTAACAGCCTTGAGAATAATCAGCATTGATTTATTTCCCCAACTATCCCGTGGAAAAACGGCAAGCAATAATCCTGGAGAAGACCATAATTAATGCTCCCTCTAACGGATACATTCAGAGAATGTTAGAGCATTAATTACTTAGGAATTATCGCATTAGAGTGGGGACAGATAGCCGGAAATAACCAAGTCTGGAATCGTCGAATAGTTAGCAGAATTCGTCGAACTGAGTCCACAGTTCGTCGAGCTGAGATGTTGTATTCGTCGACCAGACGGCTTCTGTTCGTCGAGCTGAGTTCCATGATCATCGAGCTGGAAGCTGAACTGCTGTCTCTTTTGATCTTTGCCTATTCGTCGAGCTGGTAAATGTGTTCGTAGACTGGAGTTCAGCAATTATTCTGGAGTTGTCAAATATTCTGTGTCGACACAATTACTCCTGTGTGTCGACACAAGTCTTCTGTGTGGTGTCGACATAGCCTTTCTACAATGTCTACTGATGATCTGGGTGTCGACACAAGTGCTTCTAGTGTCGACTTAGTTGGTGTCGACATATGCTCTAAGTGTCGACACAAGTCTTCTGGTTCCAGAATTCGTCGAGCAGAGAACTGAGTTCGTCGACCTGAGACTAGAGAACATAGTCTCGACAGAATGCTGTAATAGTCCAAAGATTCGTCGACCAAGAATAGTGTTCGTCGAGCTAAGTCTGAAGAACCTTGAATTCGTCGAGCTGAAAATGCTTCTGGACTTAGAGAAAAATTGATGAACCTCTGGCAATAGAGTTGAAGTGGAAGTCTAGAAATCGTCGAGCAAAGAATGAAGTTTGTCGACCTGAGAACTAGGTTCGTCGACCTGAGTCTAGAGAACAATCTGGACTTAGAATGCTGAAGGTGGAGTCCAAGGATCGTCGACCTGTGACTGAAGTTCGTCGAGCTCAGCTTAGAGAATATTTCTCTAAGATCGTCGAGCTAAGAACGACTATCGTCGACCTGAGTTCGACGAACGTCGAACTCATTTTACTTAGTTTCTTGAGCAATCTCTGAATCTCTGAAAAACTCTAAGTCTTGAGTCTCTGGCAGTTTGATGAAGGCTTGTCCATGTGATGTTGTTACTGAGGACTTGGCCTAGACTCTAGGACACAACTTTGACCCTGACTATACATGTTGGGTCACATCATCCTAAGTTAGTGAACCTAGCCCAAATCAAACTAGGGATCCAACAATCTCCCCCTATTTGGGTGAGGTCACTAATAGACTCAAAATAAAAACATAAAGTAAACAAAGCAGGAAAAGATATATCATGCAGAGATAATTAACACATGCAGCAGATATATTTACACAAAAGATTTGTTCAGATATTATGAAACAGTTTAAGATAGAAAAACAGAAATAAAATGGTTCATATTTCACTTCTTCTGCTTCTTCTCCTAATGCTTTACATCCTTGCCCTTGTCTCCTGGCTTTGTAAAAATTATTTCCCTGTTTGGATTTAAAGCTTGTTTCATAGTCATTGTCATGTCAGCATCCCCTATAATCTTCAGAGATGTAGCTTTAGGGACTACTGCTTCAGGATGTAATTTCATATGATCATCAACATTAAAAATTTTGTTAGCCTTTTAAAACCTTTTCAGTTCTTCTCTCCTGTATTTGGACATTGTAGTGTATTCAGAAATATCCTTCCCTTCAGCCTTTGTCATATTGATCATAGAAAGGCCTACTAGCTCCTGGAACCTGGCCATTTTGGTTGTGTTGGCTGTTTCTGGATCTTCATAAGGAACAGGAGGAGAGGGTGGTCTTTTAGGACTTTCAGCTTGTTGATGTTGTTGCTGTTGATGTTGTTGTTGATGTTGTTTTCCTGAAGATTGTTGCCTGTGTTGGCTGCTTTCATGATGAGATCTCCCTTGATGTCTTTGATATGTTTGAATGGGGGCGGACCTTTGAGAACTAGAGCCAGAAGCACCAACTGCAGGAGGAGGAGGAGGTGGTGGATCTTTTCTATACCTTTGAACTGGTGGAGGAGAGTATCTTCTACTCTTCTTCCTTTCCTTCTGCTGATTCTTAGATAGCCACATCCATGTTGGCATCCCTTTGTATGGAGTTATCTTTTGAAGAATATAGTAAGGGGTGTCATTGTTTGGATTAGGCTTAGGAGCGGGAGGAGGAGCTTTTCTTTTCTTTGATACTTGCTTCTTCTTCTTCTTTGTATCCTCCTCATCTAAATCCTCATCCTCATCTTCATCATCATCATTTTCAGAACCCTGAGGGTTATCATATAGATCATCCAAAGCTTTCAAAGCTTTAGCAGAAATAGCAGGCTTTTCTGGAGCAGGAGCAGGAGTTTCAACAAGAGTTGGAGTTTCAGCAGGAGTTGGAGGAGAAGCTACACAAAAATCAGAACTAACTTGGACAGAGCTTTCAGCTGCTGCCTTATTTTCAACTGCAATATCAGCCAAGATCAGTTCATCTAGATCTGGCATGGGAGAGTCATCCATTATAAATATTGATGCTGAAGGTATTATTGGGAAAGAGGGAATAACCACTACTTCTAGAGGTGGAATGACTGCTGACTGTGCAATAACAAAACTGTCCTTAAGTTGCTTAGCAACTTCTGAAGAGATGGGGAAAGAGTATGGTATAATAGCCAAGGATGGCTTAGTAATCTCAGCCGGAAGGTAATGCAAATGTACAGTATCAAAAATATTCAACAAATTTTCTAAATTAACTGTGAGATTAAAAATGAAATCACCAACAGTATTAGGCTCTTCAGAGTCTGATTCATCAAAATCCATATCAGTTTCAATAAAGTCAATCAAATCTTTATCTATGTATTCTGTACACTCTGATGCTGTTGCTGAAGCTGGAGCATCTACTGTTGGAGCTGGAGCTGAAGCCTCTGGAGCTGTAGATGCTGTTTCATCATCAGGCATCTCCCCCTGTCTGGTTTCAGTGGGAACTGAGGCCAGACCCCTGGCTGAGGATGGGGCAGCAGTAAGAGCAGAAATTTTGTCAGAGAGAGAGGAGATGGTGGTGGCAAGAGGTATAATGGCATCTGCTATAAGAGACTTGAGGAGGGGAGTGATTATGGAAATGATAGAAGATATGGTGGAGTGGTCTAATGATGGAGTGGTAGATGGTGTTGCAGAAGGTGTAGAAGTGGGAACTATGGGAGGGATAGAAAGTGGAGCATCAGGTATGTGAACATCTGGAGGGATGGTAGTTGTTGATGGGGATGGATGTGTGGCATCTTGCATGATGGTGTCTGTTGGTAGATGGTAAGATGGTATGGAAGAGAGATGTGGGGGAAGAGGAGATTGTGGTGGTGTAGGAATGTAGGTGTCATGGGGGGAATCAGGAGGTGTTGGTGGTTGATTTTCTTGAAGAGGGGAAGATGGAATTTCAGTGAGGTCAAGTGGTGGAGATGGAGCTGGTGAAGCATGTTGAGATGGAGGTGGAGTAGGAACATGAGTATGTTGTTGTGATTGTGGTGTTGAAGAGATAATGGGAGAGGAAGTGATTTGTGTTGCTGGAAGGGGACTGGAAGAGATGGTGGTGTTGGATGAATCTCTTCAGCAGGTGGGGGAGTGGCTTTAACAGCCCTGGTGCCTTCTGAAGCTAGGGTGGAAGAGGTAGAAGCCTTAGTTGGCTTGGTTATTGTCCTCTCCCACCTGCCAAATAAGACACAGATAAGCCTTTTACTGGCATTGATGAATATGGTCTGGGAGACCAGTGATTCAACAGCCTTCTCTTGTAAAAAGATCCCTAGGATCCTGCCAAAACAGACTTCCAGTGATTCAGCAGCCTTCTCTTGTAAAAAGATCCCTAGGATCCTACCAAAACAGACTTCCTTTTTATTGTTTTTCTTCTGTATCAGATCAAAAAGAATCTGTGCCCAATCCACCTGTTTCTTGTTTATGATGACACACATGACCAGAAACTGGTGTCTGGTGATGTAGTCATGAGCAGTATGTTTCCCAAGCAGAACCTTTTCAACCAAATCTGTCAAAAACTTATAAGGGGCAGAGAGGTGTTTCTTCAAGAGTTTGTTAGGGTTATCTCCAGTATAACCCATTAGGCTCAGCATCACGTCAGATTCCTCTATTTCAATTTCCAGTTGCTCTTCTCCATTCCTTAATCCAAAAATTTCAGTTAAGATTGTGGGAGTTAAGGAGACGGAGTTACCCGCAATGGTGCCTGTAATTGTATTCTCCTCTGTTGGCGATAATGTGTAGACTCATTCTCTGATTTCAGTGCTGTGTAATTTGATTCTTCTAGTCATCAAGGTTTTGAGTTCTTATTCTTCAAGGAGTTCCAAAATGTAAAGGAAGGTGGGATCAAAATGTTGAAACGAATCAAAATCCACGTCAAAGCCTGTATCGAACTTCATGCCTGTGAGAATGCTTGCCTGAATCGCCATGGAATCACCTGTAAGAGAGACACAAAAACGGCGATCAAGTGCAAAGGAACAGAAAGCGCGAGACGGAGGTCGAAGAAAACCTAAATATAAGGTTTTCAAGAATATGAATCGACAGACTCCGTTGCACGAAAATAAAAATAATTCTTCAAACTGAGTTTGATGAAATAATTTTGAATGAAATAATTCGTCGATCTTATCCAGAAGAATTGAAGACAGTTCGTCGAACTCCGTTCGACAAATATCTTCTGAAGCAAGTTCGTCGAACTCCGTTTGACGAAACTTGTTTCACTCACAGAGAGTTCGTCGATCTCCGTTCGACGAATATCTCTCAAATTTTTCCTGGTTCGTCGAACTTTGGAAAATTCGTCGAGTGCAGACAGAAATTAAATAAAGTCTTTTTCATTGATCATTCCAAGTTGATTTACAAAGAACATATGATTTCTCTCATCCAAAGGTTTGGTGAATATATCAGCCCTTTGTAAATCAGTGTAGATATAGACAAGCTTGATTTTATTTTTGTCTACACACTCTCTAATGAAATGATGTCTTATATCAATATGTTTTGTCCTACTATGGTGAACTGGATTCTGGGTTATGGCTATATCTCTTGTATTATCACAGAGTAGGGTTGAATTATTTAAGTTGAACCCATAATATAGAAGCTGATTTTGTATCCAAAGCATCTGTGAACAACAGCTGCCTGCTGCAATATATTCTGCTTCAGCAGTTGAGGTTGACACTGATGTTTGCTTTTTACAAAACCAAGATATTAATCTCATACCCAGGAACTGGCAAGTCCCTGAAGTACTTTTTTTATCTACCCTGCATCCAGCAAAATCAGCATCAGAGTATCCAGTTGACTCAAATTCTGATTCAGTAGGATACCATAGGCCTAGATTAGGACAACTCTTTACATATCTCAAAATCCTTTTTAGTAAAATTAGGTGAGATTCTTTAGGGTTCACCTGGAATCTAGCACAAAGACATGTGGCAAACATAATATCTGGCCTACTTGCTGTGAGATATAATAGGGACCCAACAATGCCCCTATAAAGTTTCTGATCCACAGGTTTCTCTGGTACATCAGAGTCCACAACAGTATTGGTAGCCATGAGAGTTTTCTTTACTGAGGTATCAGCCATCCCAAACTTCTTTAGAAGTTTTTTAATATATTTTGCTTGAGAGATGAAGATGCCATCATGGAGCTGCTTCACTTGGAGATCAAGGAAGTAGGAAAGCTCACCCATGCTAATCATTTCAAATCTGGAGTGCATGAGGTCAGAGAACCTTTTGCATAATTTGAAATCTGTAGAGCCAAATATAATATCATCCATATAGATTTGTACTAATAAGATTTGGTTCTTATGATGTCTAGTGAAAAAAGTTTTATCTACAGTTACTCTTGTAAATTTATGCTATAATAGAAAACTAGCTAAGGTCTCATACCAAGCTCTTGGAGCTTGCTTTAGACCATAAAGAGCCTTATGCAATTTAAAAACATGAGATGGGTAAGTTGGAGAAACAAAACCTGGAGGTTGTTCTACATAAATCTTTTCTTGTAGCACTCCATTTAGAAAATCACTCTTCACATCCATTTGGAAGACCTTGAACCTCTTGTATGCTGCATAGGCAAGAAATATTCTTATGGCTTCCAACCTTGCAACAGGTGCAAAGGTTTGATCATAATCAATTCCTTCTTCTTGCTTATATCCTTGAGCAACAAGCCTAGCCTTGTTTCTCACAATGACTCCTTCGACATCTAGCTTGTTTCTGAAAACCCATTTGGTTCTAATAACCGGGTAGTTTTGGGGTATTGGAACCAAATCCCAAACTCTACATCTCTCAAATTAATTTAGTTCCTCCTGCATTGCAAGGATCCAGTGGGGATCCTGCTCAACATCATGAGTGGATAGAGGTTCAACCTGAGAGAGAAAACAGGCATGCATCAAATCTTGGGTGAGTTGATGTCTGGTATGTACACCTGCTGATATGTCTCCAATTACTTGAGATCTGGGGTGATCCCTAAGTGTGACAAAATCAGTGGATGGAGTAGGTTGTGCAACAACATTTGGAATTAATTCCTCCTGTGGAATTGTATTTGCTGTTGGTAGAGATTCATTATCTTCAACTTCTTCTTCTTCACTTTCTTCAATGGCTTGTGGAGAGGGATGAGTTGGCACCTCATGGGTGAGGTTTAGTCCAACCAAGGTCTCACACAAGTGGGATACCTGCAAGTTGCTATTGGTAGAAACTTCTTTCTCCTTGCAATACATGTTAGTCTCATCAAATGAAACATGAATAGACTCTTCAATTTTTAATGTTGATTTATTAAAAACCGTATAGGGCTTGCTTACTTGGGAGTATCCTAGAAAAACTCTATCTTCAGCCTTAGCCTCAAACTTTCTAATGTATTTCTTGTTGTTATTGTGTATATAACAGGTACAACCAAATACTTTAAAATAGTTTATTTTAGGTTTCTTCCCTTTGAGTAATTCATAGGGAGTCCTGTTCTTTAGTTTGTGAATTAAGCTCCTGTTCAGGACATAATTTGTTGTGCTTACAGCCTCTTCCCAAAAGGTTAGGGGCATGTAAGAATCTGCAAGGAATGTACCTGCAGCTTCAATGAGTGTCCTATTTTTCCTTTCAGCTACCTCATTTTGTTGTGGAGTTCTAGGAGCTGAGAAGCAATGTCTGATACATTCCTTCTCACAGAACTCATGCATAAGAAGAGACTCAAACTCTGTGTCATGATCACTTCTGATCAATGCAACATGAGTAGAGAACTCAATCTATATGGTCCTGAGAAAATCTGTAAGAATCTTGAAGGTATATGACTTTGATCTCAAAAAGAATACCCAACTGAACCTGGATAAGTCATCCACTATAACCAAAGTGTAGGATTTCCCACCTAGGCTTTATACAGCAATGGGTCCAAAGAGATCCAAGTGTAGCAAGTACAAAATCCTAGGTGAATCACTCTTATTAACAGATTTAGAACTAGTTTTAGTTTGTTTGCCTAATTGACAAGCCCTGTAGAGACCTTGCTTCTTGTAGGGACCAGAAGGTAGACCTCTAACAAGGTTGTGTTTAGATAGCCTAACAATGTTTTTCAAATTTACATGACCTAGTCTTTTGTGTCATAAGTCATTCTGATTACTAGTTAAATTTAGTAAACAGATATCAGTTTTGGCAGAAAGAAAATTTACTAAGTATATGTTGCCTTGTCTACTTCCAGTTAAAACTGTTTGGTTGTTTTTATCAATAATAGAACAAGTAGATGGGTTAAAGTATACCTGATAACCATCATCACATAAATGACTTATGGAGATGAGGTTATGCTTGAGTCCACTTACATATGTCACCTTTTTGAATGTGACAGCTCCTATTCTTACTTCTTCAAATCCTTCTGACTGATCACATTTGGAGTCACCAAAGATAACCTTTGGCCCCTGCTTGGACTTGTAGTTGGTTAAGATGTCCTTGCTGCCAGTCATGTGTTTGGAGCAGCCACTGTCCAGGTACCAAGTTTGATTTACCCCTGGACAACTCTTCACATGCAATAGAAAACAGTTAATGGTTTTTGACCCAGGTTACCTTGGGTCCTTTGTATTGCCGATAAGATAAACTGGAAATAACAGAGAATTCAGGTTGGGACTTATATCCTAGAGGGTGATATCTCCTAGGTGGTATGATCCAGTCAGCTAGTGGATTAAATGGTTTCTTAGAAGTATTTAAGTTGCTGTTGGAATTATAGTTTTGATGATGTCTTCCTGGGTTCGACGAATTGCTGTAAGTTCGTCGACCAGAGTTCGACGAATTGGGTTGAGATCGTCGATCTCTGCCCAGAGAATGAACATGTTCATTCTCTGTGCCCCACGTTCGTCGACTTCTGCTCGACGAACCATACAGAGTTCGTTGATCACAGTTATACGAATAAATATAACTATAGTTTGCGTTCAGAGTTCGTCGATCTGGGTTCGACGAACTGGCCCCATTTCGTCGATCTGAGTTCGACGAAAATTGCTGAACCTTGTTTTAACTAGGTGTTTTCTGGTTTTTGGTTTTCTGTCCTACTGTCTTAGAGATTTTTTTTGTTGTTTGTTTGTCATTTACTTTTTCTTTCCCTTTAGCAGATACAAATTTTATTGGAGTTGATAAAATGTTCTTCCTGAGAATGGGGGGGCAAACCTGATGGAGCACCCAAGCCTTGCTTGCCATTAAGTCTGGCATTAACAGTACTTGTGATATCAATCAGCTTGAGGCTTCTCCCATTGAGAGTTTACTCAAGTTGTTTGGCCTCACAAAGCTCAGTTTTTAGTGAAATTATATTTTCATTTGCTAAGGTTAATTCATCTTTTAACCTAATGTTTTCAGATTGAACATCCTCTAGGTTTCCTAATTTTTCCCTAAGAATTTTAATTTCTTTTTCAGAATTAATCAAATTTATACACATTAACTTGAAATCAGATTTAAATGTTTTAGAGCTGTAGTCAAAGAAGGACAATACCTGATCTGCCTCTGATTCAGACACTCCTTCATCTTCAAACTCTTCTTCTTCTGAGTGACTTCTGGAGGCATCAATTGACATGAGGCAAACCTCCTTTGCTCTTTCTTCTTCCTCATCTTCACTGGAGCTTGAAGATGTTGACTCATCTTCTGTCTCACTCCAGGTCTCAGCCACAAAACTCTTTTCCTTCTTCTTATTCTTGCTGGAAGAGGGTTTGTTGGTGTGCTTTCTTCTGGTTTCCTTCTCTCTTCTCTTCTCTTTCTTCTGGTTCTCTGGACACTCAGAGAGGAAGTGCCCAGGCTTTCTGCATCTATAGCACACAATTTCTTTGGTTGGTGTCTTGTCATATTTTAGCTTGTCATCTTTTCTTGCTGACTTTCTCCTAAAATCCTTTCTGGCCATCTTGAAAATCTCTTAGCAAAGAGACTCATAAGCTCTTCATTTGATGTTGCAGTCTCTGTCTCTTCAGTGGTTTTGAAAGCAATACTTTGTTCTCTTCTGGCAGTTGGAGGTGTTCTTTGTTCAGCTGCCTCCCTGGTCTTTATCAGCTGTTCATATGACTTCAGTTTGCCTAATAGAGATTCAGTTGAAATCTCATTCAGGCATCTGGCCTCCTTGATGGGCCAGATTCTTGTATCCCATGAGTTTGGGAAGCACATCAGGATCTTGTCATTCACTTCAGTAAGAGTGATGTTCTTATCCAAGGTTTTCAGCTCATTGATAATTGAGCTTAACCTATTGTACATATCAGAAACTGTCTCAGCTTCCTCCTTCTTAAAGTTCTCATATAGGGATATGAGATTTGATCTCCTATCCTTTCTTTCATCTGCTGATCCATCCACCATTTGGTTTAGGGAATCCCAAATAGCTTTTGCTGAGGTGCACTCAGCAACCTTTTGGAAAATATCATCTGACATAGTTTATACCAGGATATTCATAGCTTTGGCATCTGCAGTTTTTGCTTTCTTCTGGGCTTCAGTCCACTCAGGTGGTAGGACTGCATTGTTGCTGTAAGATGTTGTAGATGTAGATGCCTGTGGGGGCCTGTCAAAATTGAATTGTAGATGTCTTCATCAATGGAATTCATGTATAATCTAATTCTTGCCTTCCAGATGACAAACCTATTAAGGTTGCAAACTGGAGGTCTGGTGCTTGCATAATCCTTGTTCTGTGTCATGACTGTGTTTCTAATTTAAATGAGAATAAAGTGATGTGTAGATCTAACAAACAATCTTTTGGTTCAAGATTTAACTTGTACAACCAAAGGAACCTCCTCTGATACCAATTGAAAGTGAGAGTTAGATCTGAAATACTCTAGAGAGGGGGTGAATAGAGTATTCTTAAATATTATTAAAAGCTATTACAGCTTTTACTGTAAATTAAAAGTGCAGAATTAATAAACTACCAAACAATAAACCTAAAGCACAAGCACAGCAAGAACACAAGAAAATGAGGCAACCAGACGACACAAGAATTTTATAGTGGTTCCCCAACCTGGGTACATCCACTCTTCTACCACCCTTGGTAGGAATCCACTCAGATTTTTGATCAGATGCCTGACACCAATGAGCTTTTGATCAGGTGCTCAAAAACCAACTCAAGTCTTTTCATCAGGAGACTTGCAACCAAGGAATCACTTTTGAAGAGAGATGACAACCCTTTATACAGTGGGGGGGAGAGATGATTTTGTCTTCTCTTTCTCAATATACAACTGAGAAGACTTATGGATTTGATTATAGATTATGGCTCCCCCTGAGATGTAGAATGGATCATGGAAAAATAGGAGCTAAGCTTCAGGGTGAGAGGTCTTCAAACTGAATCTTTGACCAGCTATAATCTTCAGGAACTTCTTTGACAGATGAGAGTGATGTTGCTCTTTTAAAGTGTCCTGGAGTACTTGAAGAAAGAAGACTCTTGATATAAGTATTGTTGTTCTTCTTCTTCCGGTGCTTATGAGCTTCTGGTCAAGATCTTCTGTGTATCGAAAAATGCTTCTTGTTGACAGAGCAGATTGTTCACGACTGAATGTTTTTCTCTGTGTCTTTGTATGCTTCTCAGTAAGTTGTGCTCTGTGTGAAGCTTTCTCAATGATGTTTGATTCTCTCTGTCAGTCTGTATGTCTGTGTATCCGTTATTCTCTTCTTCTCTTTCTTTCAAAAATTTGAATGCCTCTGTAATTAATGCTGACAGCCTTGAGAATAATCGACATTGATTTATTTTCCCAACTGTCCCGTGGAAAAACGGCAAGCAATAATTCTGGAGAAAACCATAATTAATGCTCCCTCTAACGGATACATTCATAGAATGTTAGAGAATTAATTACTCAGGAATTATCGCATTAGAGTGGGGACAGAAGGCCAGAAATAACTAAGTCTGGAATCGTCGAACAGTTGCAGAATTCGTCGAACTGAGTCCACAGTTCGTCGAGCTGAGATGTTGTATTCGTCGACCAGACGGCTTCTGTTCGTCGAGATGAGTTCCATGATCGTCGAGCTAGAAGCTGAACTGATGTCTCTTTTGATCTTTGTCTATTCGTCGAGCTGGTAAATGTGTTCGTCGACTGGAGTTCAGCAATTATTCTGGAGTTGTCAAATATTCTGTGTCGACACAATTACTCATGTATGTCGACACAAGTCTTCTGTGTGGTGTCGACATAGCCTTTCTACAATGTCGACTGATGATCTGGGTGTCGACACAAGTGCTTCTAGTGTCGACTTAGTTGGTGTCGACATATGCTCTAAGTGTCGACACAAGTCTTCTGGTTCCAGAATTTGTCGAGCAGAGAACTGAGTTCGTCGACCTGAGACTAGAGAACATAGTCTCGACAGAATGCTGTAATAGTCCAAAGATTCGTCGACCAAAGAATAGTGTTCGTCGAGCTATGTCTGAAGAACCTTGAATTCTCCGAGCTGAAAATGCTTCTAGACTTAGAGAAAAATTGATGAACCTCTGGCAATAGAGTTGAAGTGGAAGTCCAGAAATCGTCGAGCAAAGAATGAAGTTCGTCAACCTGAGAACTAGGTTCGTCGACCTGAGTCTAGAGAACAGTCTGGACTTAGAATGCTGAAGGTGGAGTCCAAGGATCGTCGACCTGTGACTGAAGTTCTTCGAGCTCAGCTCAGAGAATATTTCTCTAAGATCGTCGAGCTGAGAACGACTATCGTCGACCTGAGTTCGGCGAACGTCGAACTCATTTTACTTAGTTTCTTGAGCAATCTTTGAATCTCTAGAAAAACTCTAAGTCTTGAGTCTTTGGCAGTCTGATGAAGGCTTGTCCATGTTATGTTGTTACTGAGAACTTGGCCTAGACTCTAGGACACAACTTTGACTCTGGCTATACATGTTGGGTCACATCATCCTAAGTTAGTGAACCTAGCCCAAATCAAAATAGGGATCCAACAGCTTCCAGCTCCCATTTCCCAGCAGCGGGCAGAGTCCCTCAGCCCGCGCAACCTTGGTGCGGGATCGATCAGCTCAGCAGTAGGCGCGGACTCTTCCCAGTCCGTCATCAGCAAGACCAGCTCCAGAAGCAAGCCCCAGTCCGCACGACCTATTGCGAACTTGGCAGACTCCATCCTGTTCTCGCTCAAGTTACCGTCTCAATGGGGGCAACATCACCGCAAGCCGTTACCTCCTCGGGCCTATAAATAGACCCTCATGCCTCTCATTTTTGGAGAGGACACAACATCGCCAAGGTGCTCACGCTCGAAGACAGCCCACAACAAGCTCAAGCTGTCAACCCATGCAGACTCCTCTTCTCAGTCCGTACCTTCTCCTCTGCTCTTAATCGTGCGGCCTGCCGACCCGGCTCTCCAGTCCGCGTGATCTCAGTTCTTCCTTTGACCGCGCGGTCTGTCGGGCTCCAAACTCAGTCCGCGCGGCTTCCTCTAGCACTCTTTCCTTAGCCGTCAGCTTCCTCTGTGTACCCCTTTATTGCTTTCTTGTAAAGGTGTATTAGCAACCTGTAATAACTCAATATTAATCAAAGGAAAGCCCGTCGCAAGAGTGACATTTAAGCCGTGGCGGTTGAAATATGTTGTTGTCGCTGCTAGCGGCCCCCTCTCTTCTCAGCTCAGCTCAACTCTCTCGGCACCAACCTGCAAGCACGACCGTCAAAGTAACCATCTGCTCGACAGCTCCTGATCAACCTCCTCTTCTGATCAACCTTCTCCGTTGATCATCAGCCTTCCCGGCTCTCTAAGCAAACCTCTCCACAATCCCCGCAACCCTTGGACAAGCGCTTGCTCCACTCTTGAGCACTCAGAAGCTTCCTCTTCTCCTCTCCTCAACCTCGCAACCTTCATCCACTTCTTCACCTTGCCTGTGAGATTGAACACTCCTCCGTGTTAACTAGACGGTGCCGTTTTTGCGCATCAACAGTTCACACGCAACCTTCAGATCCGAACAGACGGTGAACAGTGATAGTTAGTCATGTCAGATCATCATTCAGCCAATAACCTTGCTCAATCAAGTCTTAGAGATGATCCTCTCTGGGAGGCCTTCGAGCAATCATGCCGTGAAAATGCTCCGCAATTACAAGCGATCAACCAAATTCTTGCTACAATCACCCACCAGTTGCAGATGCAACCTGCATCAGCTCCAGTTGCTCCAGCTTCTCCGATCAATCCAGCGCCAACATTGGAGAATCAACAAGCTTATCCTCCAGCTTACCCGCTGGTCTATCCTCCTTATACAACAACCTTTCTGCAAGGGCCTGCAGCCCCTTTGCGACCTCAAGATGAAGAGTTTACAGCTCGTCAAAACTTCTTCCGGGAAGCAGCCCGGGGAAGTCCTGCTAGATTTCTCAACTTTCAGGGAAGTCATCCTTACCCTTCAGCTCCTGCCTTTGCTCCTGCATCAACTTTTCCCTTTTATCCTCCTGCTTCTTTTGCAGCTGCAGCTTATGCTCCCTTTTATCCTTATGATGTAGGAGAGCAGGAAGAGCCTTCGCCATTTACAGAGAATGTTCGTCATGAACCTACTCCAGCTAACTTCAGAGAGCCGCGGTTGCCAATCTGTTGGATATTACATCCACATTAACCTAGATTTGATGAAGTCACCCTGGAACTAAGATGAATTAAGTTGTATTTGATGCTTGGTTTGAGCTATATGTTTGCAGGAATTTCACTGGGAAGTGTAGAGCAATGTCAGCTCACAGTGGGTCACCAAACACAGGAACTGTGCAATGTAATCCCTCATTACATATTCTAAGGTGTTGACTCATGTGTGGTCTCTCTATTGGGATACACTTCATATTCAAGGTATTGGACTATGGGAAAGGAATTGGAAGTTGGCTACTCTAGAAGAATCAGTTTTTCCAACATCAGAAATTTTCTAAGTGTTTTACTCGAGTAGAGCTTTCACCTACTCGAGTAGTCTGAGTATAATATACTCGAGTAGCTAAGTCACCTACTCGAGTAGATATATTCATATACTCGAGTAAGTATACTCATATACTCGAGTAAGTATACTCACATACTCGAGTAGACAGAAACATACTCGAGTAGTTCATTATACCTACTCGAGTAGATCATGTGTCACTCGTGTACCCTGATATTTCCCTACTCCAGAAATTTTCTAAGTCTTTTACTCGAGTAGAACTTTCACCTACTCGAGTAGATTACTTCCTCTCGAGTAGTTTAGTCCAACTACTCGAGTAGTTGGTTGCTGACATCTTCAAAATTTTTCTAAGTATCCCACTCGAGTAGTACTTCATGTACTCGAGTAGTTTATGTAATATAATCGAGTAGCTTTTCCAGTACTCGAGTAGATCCTCTATGTACTCGAGTAAGTCTCTACACATACTCGAGTAGTTCTGTCTGCTTACTCGAGTAGTTGATTTCTATATACTCGAGTAGTCTATCTATATATACCCGAGTATGTTCTCCTTCATATATTCGAGTAGTTATTCAACTACTCTAGTAGTTATTGACTTACTCGTGTAGTTGGCTGAATCTTTTCGAAATTTTGCTAAGTCCTTTTTCTGACAGGATTTTGAAATCACGCAACATGATTGGTCCACGTGTACATCATTATGACCGATTATGACCGTTAGTCTCTTCTATATAAGGTCTTATCAGAAAATGACAAACCCTAAGTATTCTCCAAGCTTTCTTGTCATTCTATTTCGAGAAATATTCTTCAGCCGACTCCTCTCTGATTTTCGCAAAACGGAAGCCGCCGCCGCCGCCTTCTTCTCCGGCCAAAGCTTCTACTTTCAGAGGACTATTCTGAAGAAAGTTACAGATCGAGATCGATTTCGCTGATCATATTCTCTCTCGATTTCTGTAAAAGCGAGTAAATCCATATCGAAGCTGAGAACCTCTTCACCGATTTCTGAAAGTGCTACAAAGTTGAAAAGAAGAAGATCCTGGCCGTTTCATTCAGATCTGAGTGATTTACTGTTTGTATTCTTGTAAACACTTTATTAATCTTGTAGGAGAAATCTTCTCCGAGTGTAGGAGTTTTTCACTCCGAGTTTGTAGGAAGTGTTATCTTCCGAGTTGTAGATCCCTTTGTTTGGATCGAGGTTGTAGGAACTTTGTTCCGAGGGTAGGATCGATTTTTGATCCGAGATAGTGGAGTAGCCGAGTCTAGTGGATTGCTAGATCGGTGAGGGAAAGTGGATGTACCCAAGGTTGGGGAACCACTATAGATCTTGTGTCGTCTGTGATATTGGTAGATCGTTCTGTGCTGTGCTCTAACAAATTTTTTATTCCGCAAAAAGACGCACAACTCACCTATTCACCCCCCTCTAGGTGATTTAGGTTGACAACCATTTTCTTTCAATTGGTATCAGAGGGAGGTTGATCGTCAAAAGGTTAACACCTTGATCAGATCCAAATCTGTTGTCTGAAAGATTCTACCATAAAATGGACAAGGGCAAAGATTTCGCCAAGCTTCCACTGTGCAACAAAAATAACTTTCCCATGTGGAAAGAAAGGATAAAATTTTTCATGGAAGCTGTGGATCCAAGGATCTTCATGATCGTTGAAGAAGGTCCTTACGTTCCCATGATTGTGTCCACTATCGACCCTACCAAGAAAGTTTCCAAAAAGCTAATGGATCTCGACAAAGACAAGATTGCACTTGTCTCTCTCGACAAGAAAGCTAAGAACATTATAGCAAGTGCAGTCGATGACTCGATGCTGCAGAATTTGATTCACTGTCAATCAGCTAAGGAAATGTGGCATTCCTTAGTCACTTTGATGGAAGGAACTGAAGAAGTAAGGGATGATCGGAGATCCCTTCTCAATCAAAAATATGAAGCGTTCCGACAAGGGAACAAGGAAACAATTGCCGACACCTTTGAGAACTTCTTCAAAATTGTAAATGGCCTAAGGGTGTATGGTCGTGTCTTCACCAACGGAGAACTGAACGACAAATTCTTGAGATCCCTAACCAAGGAATGGGATAACAAGGTATGCGCCATCAGGGAGTTCGGGAAGCTAGCTGAGACGGACCCGCAAAATCTCTTTGGAAAGCTTACGTCTTATGAACTACAAATCAATACAAGAAAAGCTGAAGAAGAGAAGGGCAGGTCTGCACTAAAGGAGAAATCTGTCGCTCTGAAGGCAGACACCTCCAGAAAGACCAAGGCTGCATCCCCCGCTCTAGCTCCAGAAGTTGATGAAGAAGAAGAAACATCAGAGCCTAGCACCTCAGGGTCTGAACTATCTGAAGGAGAGTTCTCCTTACTCTCAAGGCAATTCAAGAAGTTTCTTAATAAAAAGAAATAATGGAAAGGCAAGGATGCCTCATACAGAAGATCGCGGCGCGATGACGATCAACAAAGAAAAGGCTCAAGCAGCCACAAAAGGTATAATACTAAACAGAACAAATACGTTTCAACTGACATCATTTGCTACTGTTGTAATAAGTCATGTCACATCATTGCTGACTGCCCTCACAAGAAGAAGGAGGGTGGCAGAAGAGAAGACAAGAAATCCTCACACAACAGGAAAAGGAAAGAGAAGAGTCTCATAGCCAAAATGAGCAAGACTCTTAGCGACTCCGACTCTTCAGAGTCAAGCGAAGAAGAAGAAGCTTACTTTGGGCTAATGGTTCAAACAGATGATGAACAAGAGCCTCAGTTCACTGGGAAGGTAAACTCTCATACCCCTCTTTCAGAGTCTGAAGTCTCTGAACATGATTGCGAGGGTAGCTCCTCTTACGATGATTCAGAATTGATGGCCCAGTACAGGGAGTTAATCATGGCTTACGACAAATGTCGTCGAGTCGTGAAGACTCAAGCTAAAGAGATCAAATCTCTAAAAGCCGAAGAGAGCAACTTGAGAGAGAAAGTCGCAAAGACCGACTCCCTCGAGGAACACTTCAATAATACTATTGAAGAATATAACAAGGCTCTTGAGCACCTTGACCTGAAGGAGAAGATCATCAAAGGATTGGAAGCCGAACTTGCGGCTGAAAGGAAACTTGTTGAGAGTTTCTCGAAGCCCAAAACAGTTCCTCCATTCGTTGCTGAATTCTCAGCAAAGGCCAAGGGAGCTGGACTAGGCCATGAAAAAGCTCCTAGTAAATCCTCTAGGAGAAACAAGAATCAACGGAAAAATAAGGCCGCCAAAAAGGCCTCAGCCGAAGAAAAGGAAAAAGCCCCTCAAAATCAAACCACATTCAAAAAGGTCATCTTTCCATCAAATGAGTTTGATTTTGACTCATCATACGGGCACTTTGCTAGGCCTACTTATGTAGAGCCAAAGTCCCGCTATCAAGGATGGGCTCGACCCCGAAACTTTGGCGAAAGTGCCTTTAAGGCACCTTATGAAGAAGTTATTCTTCAGAGCTATGACCCTTTCAATCATGGGCATAACTTCAAGAAGGCACCAAAGACAAAGCCTGTTGTAGAGAAGCCCATAAAGGAGAAGAAGCCATGTGATTGTCATCATCATGAGGCATCTTCCTCCAAGAATGCTACCCCTGCTAGACCAAAGTTCCAAAAGGTCAAGCAGAAGATCTTGAGGCAAAGGTACAACAGATTTGACTGTTGGTGCTGTGGCAAGGTTGGTCACTTCGTCATAGATTGCTGGTTCAATTCCAAAAACGCTGCAACCCCTCATGTCAGCAATATGAGAAAGACCGCTCATAATGCTAACCCTCGTAGGGGGAGCACTCTAACCCGAGACCAAGGACCCAAACGTTTTTGGGTTCCTAAGGCAAATTGATTGTGATTGCAGGGATGTCCAAAGGCCAACAAAACGCCTATCTGGTACTTGGACAGCGGATGCTCTCGGCATATGACCAGGACTAGAAGCCTCATTCAGAACTTTACTCCAGTCGTGAACGGACCAAAGGTCGTCTTTGGAGGTTCAGACCGTGGAATTACTAGAGGCTATGGTATGATTACTAACGTCAATGTATCCTTCTCGGATGTGGCCTATGTCGAAGGATTGGAACACAATCTCATTAGCATAAGCCAACTTTACGATAAAGGATACATAGTTGAGTTCCATGCTGATAAGTGCTTGATAAAATCCGTTGACAATATGGAAACGATCCTATCCGGCACTCGAAGTAGGAATATTTTCTGTTTAAATTTCATCTGTATAGATTCCTCTACATCAATGTGTCTTTTGGCAAAAGATAGTGCGTCTCTTGGTGACCAATGACACAAGAGACTAGCACATATTAATTCCAAAACTATTAATAAATTATTTTCAATGAACTTAGTACGTGATGCTCCAAATGTCAAGTACGTCAAAGACAGACCTTGTCATGTATGCGTAAAAGGCAAGCAAACAAGGGCTACCTTTAAAAGCATTATTGGCAAAGACTCTAACAGATGTCTTCATCTATTGCACATGGACTTGTTTGGTCCACTGCAGATTAGAAGTTTGAGAGGTAAGGACTATACATTAGTAATTGTTGATGACTACTCGCGCTTTGCGTGGGTGTTCTTTCTGAAACACAAGTCAGATACCTTCGACACTTTTACTAATTTTGTCAGACAAGTCCCGAATGAATACAACTGCTCCATAGTCAAAATCAGAAGTGACAACGGAACAGAGTTCAAATCTGGGGCTATGACAGAATTCTGTGAAAGCTTAGGTATCTTTCATGAGTTTTCCTCTCCTCGTACTCCACAACAAAATGGAGTGGCTGAGAGAAGGAACAGAACACTCATAGAGGCCTGCAGGACCATGTTGAGTGATGCCTCACTACCGGAGTACTTCTGGGCTGAGGCCGTCAACACTGCATGCCACGTGCAAAATCGAGCACTCATAAACAAAGACCACAATAAGACACCTTACGAGCTTCTGAAAGGTAGGAAACCAACAGTCTCTTACTTTAGAATCTTTGGCTATAAATGCTTCGTACTTAACAATGATAAGTATCATACCACCAAGTTCAGCGAAAAGAGCTTTGAAGGTATTTTTGTAGGATATAGTATCCATAGTAAGGCATATAGGATATTTAATAGAAAAACCCTGGTGGTGGAAGAATCGATACATGTTGTATTTGATGAGACGAGCTTGCTGCAAAGCAATCCGTCTAGTGTGCTCATTGAAGATGCAGGTGAAAAGCTGAAAGAAATTAGCTTGGATGATCCGTCCGAAGACAAAGGCGGGAAGTTCATTAAGATCACCACTCCAACTCCCATTGGAGGGGCTGATGATCAAAATGAAGAAGTCATCCAGGATGAAGAAATCACTCCGGTGCTTGAAGATAATCCAGATGCAAGAACTCTAGAGCTCAGACATCTGAAGGATCACCCCATGGACCAGATCATAGGAGATCCCCTGGATGGTGTCAGAACTCGGAGAGGTACAACTAATGAGAATCTTCATTTGAGTTCTCTCTCACAGGTTGAACCAAAGAAATTTGAGGAAGCAAACTCAGACGCATCATGGATAATGGCAATGGAAGAAGAGCTAAATCAGTTCAAGCGCTGCAATGTGTGGATGCTGTTTCCAAGACCCAAAGGAAAGAACATCATTGGAACAAAATGGGTCTACAGGAACAAGATGGACGAAGACGGAACGATCATAAAGAATAAGGTCAGACTCATCGCTAAAGTCTATCGTCAAGAAGAAGGAATCGACTTCGACCAGACATATGCTCCAGTGGCAAGACTGGAGGCAATAAGGTTGTTCCTAGCATATGCTGCTTTCAAAGGCTTCACCGTCTATCAGATGGACGTGAAGTCGGCCTTCCTGAATGGTAACATAAAGGAGGAAGTGTATGTGGAACAACCTCCAGGTTTCGTTGATCCTAACTTTCCTGATCATGTCTATTTTCTGCACAAGGCTATATATGGTCTGAAACAAGCTCCTAGAGCTTGGTATGAAACGATGTCTACCTTTCTGCTTGAGAACAAGTTCACAAGGGGAAAGATAGACAAGACATTATTTCTTAGGGAAATAAAAGTCAAGATTTTGCTAGTGCAAATCTATGTCGACGACATTATTTTTGGCTCTACCGATGACAACCTCTGCAAAAAGTTTTCAAAACTTATGCAAGGGAAGTTTGAAATGAGCAGTATGGGCGAGCTGAAGTATTTCTTAGGGCTTCAGGTGAAACAATCTGAAGATGGAATTTTCATCTCACAGACCAAATTCACCAAAGAGCTAATTAAGAAATTCGGAATGGAGAACGCAACCTCTATGAGGACTCCAATGGGCTCAACTATGTCTCTGGATAAGGATGAAAAAGGGAAACCTTTTGATGAAACCAAGTACAGAAGCATAATTGGATCCCTACTCTACCTTACTGCCAGTAGGCCTGACATAATGTTCTCAACATGTGTCTGTGCTAGATTTCAGGTGAACTCTAAGGAATCTCATTACGCTGCTGCAAAGCGGATCCCGAGATACCTTAAAGGCACACCAAATCTTGGCTTATGGTACTCAAGAAGTAATGACAGCGAACTAATTGGATTTTCAGATGCAGATTTTGCAGGTAGCAAAGACGACCGGAAAAGCACCTCAGGGACTTGCCAATTCTTCGGAAGAAGGCTAATTTCCTGGAGTAGCAAGAAGCAGAACTGTGTCGCAATCTCAACGGCCGAGTCAGAGTATATCTCTGCAGGCAGTTGTTGCGCACAGTTGCTATGGATAAAGAATCAGTTCGAGAACTACAACCTGCAGTTCAAGGATATACCCTTGTACTGTGACTCCTCCAGCGCAATTGCAATAGCCAACAATCCAGTTTCCCACAGCCGGACAAAGCATATTGAGCTAAGGTACCACTTCATCCGGGAACATGTGGAGCATGGAGACATAGATCTCCAATATGTGCCTACAGATAGGCAAGTTGCACATATCTTCACAAAGCCGCTGGACGAGACCAAGTTCTTGTTCTTCAAGACTGAGCTTTGGATGCTCAACAAAGAGGACTAAAGAAGGCTGGATGACTAAGAAGCAAGTAATTGCAAAGGGTTAGTCAAAATCTACTTTTTCTCAACTTTTTCAAAATTCAACTCGAGAAGCATGAGACATACTCGAGTATGTGACTTCACCTACTCGAGTCACGGCAGACCTACTCGAGTAACATCAGACATACTCGAGTAGTCTTCTCTAATTACTCGAGTATAAGACTGTGCCTACTCGAGTATCTACTGACCTACTCGAGTAAGTCACTGACCTACTCGAGTAAGTCACTTACCTACTCGAGTAAGTCACTTACCTACTCGAGTAAGTCATCTACCTACTCGAGTACCTCCTGACGACCTACTCGAGTAGCTCCTTTACCTACTCGAGTAGTCTATCTCTTTCTCGTATCCTGTTTCCCAGATTTTGAAAATTGTTCTATTCGCCACCCAAGGCTATATGCCGCCTCTTTCTTTAAATTAATTAGCGGTAATTTAAGAGTTATATATATATATGAAATTCCGAAATATCAAACCTACTCGACATCATTTCTGTCTCTCGAGTACCCTCTGTCTCTTCGCCTACCCTGCCGACTCGCCTCCGCCGCTGTTGCAGAGCCGCCTATCTCAATTTCTCCAGTCATTCGCATCCATGGCGACTTCTCACAAGATCGGCGTCGGCTCCGAACTAGTCACCGAGGGTATAACAGAGCTTTCCGACGATTTCCACAACCTCCTCATCCTTCTCGACACCGCCGGCCTCTCCTTCATTCTCCAGGAACCCTGTCGCGTCTTGTTCCCCGAAGTTGCTGAATTTTTCTCCAATCTCAAAGTCAGACGGAATGGGAAAGTCTTAAAATCCCAAGTAAAGGGTTTGAAACTCAAGTTGACCAAGACCTCTGTCTCTCAACTTCTCCGTTTGCCGCTTGTCGATGAGGAAGATGAGTTAGATGATGAAGACTCTGACCGAACAGCTCTTTTCTGTGGCATTTCTCCTGACGCTCGGTATATTAAGAGGTCAGACATGAACGCTGAAGGAAAATTCCTAGTTGATATCATTGGCAAAATTCTCCTGTGCAAGACTCACTCCATCAGAGAAATTCCCTTATACTTCTTTGATATTATGCAAGCAATTATCTGTCGCAAGCAATACCAATTTGGTATGCTGATTTTGGACAAAATCAAGGACAGCATGAAATCCCCCAACTACGCCAGAATTATCTCTCTGCTCCTCCATGCCACAAATCCTGAAGTATTCAACTTCTCCAAAGGGACTCCACTTCACCACATGAAGAAGGTCTCCATCTCTTCAATTCAGAGATGGGATCTCAAGCTCAAGAATTCTGCCCAAGCTGCAAAGGTTTCAGAAATTCCAGAGGCTCCAGCTGTAGAGGACAGGCCTCCATCTCCCTCTCCTCATCATGTGTCCAGCTCCTCTGGTGCACCAAGTGAGGGGGAGCCTGCTCCTTCTAGCCCAGTCAGGCAGCCCTCCCCTCATCCAGAAATTCCCTCCCTACCTCATACTCCCCAGAGTCCAGCTACTCCTTCAGATCAAGTACCTCAAGACACTCTTCTGTCCACAGCTGCTGCTATAGATGCCATGATTGCAGAGCTTTCTGAAGATGTGCTTCCACCTCCTCCTCTATCTCCTCCAGCTCCAACCACTGAACATCACAAGGGCTTGTCTCCAGCACAGTCTCCTGCCCATTCTCCAGCCAGAACTCCAACACCTTCTCCAAATCCTCCAGCAGATAAGCCAGACACCATATTTATCTCTGATGAGCCTTCTCCTGAGCCAGCTGAGGCCCCTCTCAGAACTCTAGACTTCTCTCTTCCTCAGGATATAGAAGGAGTTGCTCTCTCTCCTACCATCAGAGCTCACAGCTCTGTGATAATTGAAGAACTAGCTCCTTGGGTACCTCCCTCTCTCCCTACTACTGCTCCATCTACTGCTGCTGCTACAGTCTCCTCCTCCTCAGATTTGCTGCAACACATCACCATTCTTCTAAAAGAACAACGACATCATTTTGACACCTCTCTAAAGGTGATCACTGACAAGATAACTGCTCTTGAGACTGAGATGAGCAGAGGCTTTGCTGAAATTCAGCATAACACTGACAAGCTCAAGTACCTATTCCAACTTGGTGGCAAAGCCCTTGACCATACTATCACTAGTGTGGGCAATGTTATGGAACAAGGTGTCACCCTGACAAATAATCAGATGGAACTAGACAAGAGGAATGAAGCCAACAAGATGAAGATCTGTGAAGAAGTAGGCTTTTTCAAAGATGATGTCATATCCCAGCTATCTGTTGAAATCAGAAAGGGGGAGGGTTTGATAAAAGAACTCAAAGAACAGGTAGAAAAATCTACTACTCAGAAGACAGATGAATGGCAAGCTCATGTGAAGACCATTCATGCTGATGTGCTAGCCCAAATACAGAGTGTCAAATTTCACACATATGACACTGCTGTATGGATGCACAATCAGATGCTGCCAGATCTTGCAGTTGACCCAAACATCATTCCCCATCATCTCAACCATCTAGCTACAGATGTCACTGCCCCAGCTGTTCCTCAACAACCTACCTTCTCTCCCAAGCCTGTAGACTCAGTTGCTCCTCCAGATACTTATATCCCAGGCTGGGAAGAAGATCCTGCTGATATATTCCTTCAAGCTCCTCCAGAGATCAGAACCTCCAAGAAGAAAAGGGAGTATGGTGAAGGCCCCTCTGCCAGCAGGACTGCTCCTTCCAAAGCCACTAAACATGCTGAAGCCTGGTCTCCAACCTCCAAGTCCCTAATTTTGGACACACTCAAACTAGTTTTGGATCTAAATGAGAACAGGAACATTCATTACAGTTCCCAGGAATGGGAGTTATATGAGAAATCTATGCTGAAAAGGAGGATCCATGACAGAGAGTTTGGAAGAAATAACTTTGCTGCTCCTCCAAGGCCTCCTAAATACTTCCCTAAGCCCTTTAGTTATCTAAGAAGACAGCAAGAAAAGATTGATAAGCAGCAATCACAAGCCTAAACCTAAAATATGTTGAGAGATTGAAATGACAAGCTGTAGACTTGATGTTTTTGAAGATTTACATATATACAATTCTTCATTCCTGTCTAATTATCCTTTTCATTGTCTATTGCTTACCTGCTCATATTTTTCTACTTAGTTTCTTTTATGTCCATAATTCACCTTAGTGTAAAGGGTTCTGACTTCAACAAATAGGGGGAGATTGTTGGGTATTACATCCACATTAACCCAGATTTGATGAAGTCACCCTAGAACTAAGATGAATTAAGTTGTATTTGATGCTTGGTTTGAGCTATATGTTTGCAGGAATTTCACTGGGAAGTGTAGACCAATGTCAGCTCACAGTGGGTCACCAAACACAGGAACTGTGCAATGTAATCCCTCATTGCATATTCCAAGGTGTTGACTCATGTGTGGTCTCTCTATTGGGATACACTTCATATTCAAGCTATTGGACTATGAGAAAGGAATTGGAAGTTGTCTACTCTAGAAGAATCAGTTTTTCCAACATCAGAAATTTTCTAAGTGTTTTACTCGAGTAGAGCTTTCACCTACTCGAGTAGTCTGAGTATAATATACTCGAGTAGCTAAGTCACCTATGAAAGATATGGTACCTAAACACCTAGAGGGGGGGGGGGGTGAATAGGTGACCTAAACCTTTTTAACTTTTGTTTGACAGCACAACAGTTTATCACAGATTATTTCAGTTAACAGCAATTTCAGAAATCACACAGAAAAGCCACAACACAGCACAGCACAGCAGACACACTAATTTTATAGTGGTTCCCCAATCTTTGGGTACATCCACTTTCCCCCTTCGCCTATCTAGCAGTGTACTAGATTCGGCCAAACTTCTCCACTAGCTCAGAACCCAACAAGGTTCCTACCTCAGGCCCAAAGCCTTACACTCAGCCAAAAGGCCTACACTCAGCCAATCAAAGGCCTACACTCAGAGTTCTTCAACTCCTACACTCAGGCACCAAGCCCTACCCTCAGCCTTTATAAAATAGGCTTACAATCACTCAGATCCAATGGATCTTACAAGTTATAATAGAAATTACAAATTCTAACTCTACAACTCAGAAGGAATGAGAGGAGTTGAGAGTTTCTTGGAGAGTTCTTGGAAGAACTCAGCTTGATCCAAACTGACTTAGCTTTCTTCAAAGCTTCTTGAGTAGAACTGAATTAGTCTGAATCTTCTGCAGTTGATCCTTGATCTCTGCTTCTTGAAATCCAGATGACTCTGAATTCTTCTTCTCAGCCTTAGTTCCAAAGACTGAATCCTTGGTTGGAGCTCTCTCTCTCCAACTACTTAGATCTGCAGTTGGACTGCCTGATCTTCTTGTGTTGATCTTCTGAGTATCACTTCTTGATTTAGTCTGATCAACTACTTCAATCACACCATGTAATGTTTGTGAACTTCTTAATTATTATCTCCACTCATTTTCTGTAGACTGTGGGTGCCTATTTATAGGCTTCCTTCATGGTAACCGGCTGATCCGGTTTATAACAGTCTTTTGACTTTGCTGACAGTTGCTGTAGACCGGCTGGATTGGCAGCTGTCATGTCAACCAGTCACTTCTTGAAATTCTCTAACTGTCAGTTAGTGTCGAGACTTTCTGTTCTTAAGTGTCGACACTTATAGACCAAGTGTCGACACATGTTGTGTAAGTGTCGACACAAGTCTACAAGGTGTCGACACATTCCCTTGTATGTCTCGACACAGTTTCTTCTGCATGTGTCGACACTGAAATTGAGTGTCGACACAAGCACTTGTACTTCATTCTTTCTGTATTCTTCTAAGTGTCGACACATCTCCTTTGTGTCGACACATCTTCATGTGTAGAAACTGTCAAGTGTCGACACTGCTTCTTGGTGTCAACACAAGTCTTCATTCTTGATTCTTCAGCTGAGTGTCGACACATCCCATTAGTGTCGACACTTATACTTAGAATATTTTACAAGTTTTCTGTTCTTTGCTAAGTGTTGAGTCTTCTGGTTATGTGTCGACACATTGTGCTGAGTGTCGACACATTCTTTAAGTGTTGACTTCTTTGAGTGTGTGTCGACACATTATGCTGAGTGTCGACACATTCTTCATATGTTGACTCTTTTGAGTGTGTGTCGACACATTGTGCTGAGTGTCGACACATTCTTCATATGTTGACTCTTTTGAGTGTGTGTCGACACATTGTGCTGAGTGTCGACACATTCTTCATATGTTGACTCTTTAGATTGAGTGTCGACACATTGTGTTGAGTGTCGACACTTGTACTTAGTCTCTGCAGAATTATGCTGAGTGTCGACACAACTCCAAGTGTCGACACTGTCTGGTGTTGACTCAGCTCTTCAAGATGTCGACACTTCTGCTAAGTGTCGACACAGCTTTTCTGCATCCTTCTACACTGAGTGTCGACACAGCTCCAAGTGTCGACACTTTCTGACTGGTGTCGACTCTTCTTCCCTGGTGTCGACACAATGACTCCAAGTGTCGACACTGCATGTCTGGGTGTCGACACAAGCTTTCTCAAGTGTCGACACTTTGCCTCTGGGTGTCGACACATGGACTTAGAAATTTTCAGCTTCAGTCCAGTGTATACCTAACCTGCACAAATAACTCAAACAAACATCAAATACATTCTGATGTATATCATTGAGTTAGATGAGGCTTCTTCAAATCAGGTACATTTGACCAATGTACCCAACAATCTCCCCCTATTTGGAGAAGTCATAACCCTTAGTCAATGATATACACCACTCATAATTAAAAATTACAAAATGATGTAAAACATATAAATGACAACAGGGAAAACTTGAACATGTAATAAACCACACATGTATACTTATTAAACATTGCAGAACAATTAAGAAACACACATATTTCAGAACATTCAAACTATATTTATCATATACTGTTCCAATAATGTTTCTTATACATTTTCAATGAAGTATTACAATATTTTTCTCTTAACAAAATTACAATAAGCAACAAGTTAATTCCTAATCTAGTGCTGATCAGGTTCTTTGATGACAATCCCTTTTCCAGCTTTAACTTGAGCTTTCACAGCAGCAGCAGCAGCAGGCTCAGCTTCAGCAGTCTTCTTCCCTTTTAGATCTTGCTTATCTGCCTTGATCTTTTGCCTTTCAAAATAATGATAGGGCTTGGGAAAGTACTTGCTAGGCTCCACAGCTGTTGGAGGTAGCTTTCCTAACTTGGCCTTCCTTCTGTGTTGGACAATGGCTTCTTGTCTAATCTCATGCTTTCTTCATTCAGCCTCTGAGAACCACTTGTTCCTCTCATGGGCATTATCCTTGGCTGCTTTCCAGGCTGTAAGAATTATGTTTCTAGAAGTAGGGCTCCATTGTTCAAAATCTGGCTTTTGCTCAGCAATTTCCCTAAACTTCTTCTTTGACAGCCTAGTTTCTTCTTCTTTATCCAATGCCTCTTGCATAGCAGCTGTGATAGGTTGAACAACCTTTTCCAGAATAACATTTGGCTTGCCAGCAGTTGGACTATACATAGTGCTTACATCAGCATGAATCATTTCAAAGTCTGGAGGTGGATAGATGACATCAGCCACTGCTTGTTGCTCACCTCCAAGAAATGTTCCTTGAATACCAGATTCACCTACTTCATTGTCATCACACAGGGGAGGGTATCCAAGTGTAGCCCTTATAGAATTTGAAATCCATTTTGCATGCTCAGAACTGGCCTTGACTAACACTCTCTCCCCCTTTATGACTTCTTGAGCCATATGATCCCTTACATCATCTTTCTGAAACCGGATTTGGCTATCCAAATATCTTATGCCCTCTTTAAAGAAAGGTCTAAGCTTTGTAAGCTGTTCTGATATGACCTTCTGTGAATCTGTAATGGCATTCTTAACAGCAGCAATCTCTGCTTGAAATAGCTTATCAAAATCAGCTTTGGCAGCAGCTGAGGAAGTTGAAGGTTCATCTGACTTATTCTTGATTTCAGTGACTATGGCATTGTGAGAGGCAGTCAGATTATCATTCATTCTCAACTGATTCTCCAGCACATAGCCTTGCTTGACTGCTATATCATCCACTTTCTCTTTAATTGCTTCTTGATGTTTAGCTAGATAGACCACAGCATTAGCACCCTTGGTAAAACAATCAGTCATTGCTGTTTTATTAAGGTTCATTTCAAACCTTATAGACTTGATTTCCTGGCCTAGATCAGTTTGCAGTGCCTTGTGCCCTTCATCAACATAAGTTTCTAAGGCTTTCCTTTGTTCATCCATCTTGATTTGCATTGCAAGCAGTAGAGCACTATAATCAGTGGATGGAGCTTGTTGAACTAATGAATGTTGAGCAACAGTCTGGAGAGCCTTCTTATAGCTCTGGCTCCTCCTCTTGAAAACAAAGAACTTCTTTTTCTGAGCTTGCTCAGCTTCATCATCTTCGGATTCAGATGTACTTGCTATATCCACCCTATCCTTAGGGCTGGATGGTCTTTCAGTATGCACATCTTGTGCCTTCTCAGAATCTAGCCTTATAGGCTCTTCTTGACTATCCAAAGTCTCCCCCTCAGCAACAGCATCCTTCACTGCATCAGCAGCAGTCTTTTCCATATCAAAATCATCTTGATCTAAGTTCAAAAACAGATCTTCCATGGTATACTCTGCTGGAGACTGTGCAGGAGATGTACTTGGTTCTTCAACCACTGTATCAGGTATCACAACAGATGTGTCTGGAAGAACAACATCTGGTTCTGGGTTTGCTGGCTGATTTTGCTGATGATCATCAGACAAATCAGAATTTGTTATACAAAAATTCAGAGTGTTAAGATCAACAAGTACCTCTTGAATGATGAGAGTAGCCTGCTCACTATCCAGTGTAGATGGATGTTCTACAGCTGGAGGCTCCCCCTGGATATCAGCTGGCTCCTGAGGAGCAGGTGACTTTGCTGCAGTCACATCTACTGGACTTTCAGGAGTGAAGACCACCTGTTCTTCACTGCCTGAGCTGCTTGAGGACTCTTGAGGCACAGCAGCTGTCTTCCTTTTCTTCCTGGGAGGAGAGTCTGTTTTAGAAGTTTGTTTCTCAGGGGTGGCCAAGTCCTTTGACACCAGCACCCTTTCCCATCTTGAGAATATTCTGGAGTCCATTCTCCTCATATGATTTATCTTTGTTCCTGCAGCAGTGCTCATTACCTCTGGAATGGATCCAGCCAGGTAGAGACTTATAATCCTGCCCAGATTGGGCTTCTTCAGGCTTTCCTTCACTTTCTCAAAAACCACCATTGACCAATCTGTCTTCAGAGTGAAGATGATTCTGGTCATTACTTCAAACATGGAGGCAGACACCCTGTCATGCCCTCCTGGTTTGCACAGAATTACCTTGCCCACTACTTCTGACAAGAACTTGCCTTGATTGTTCATCCCCTTCCTATTGAAGACTGATCCCACCTTCATCTGTGAATCCAGTCCACACCAAGTAAGAGCTTCCCTGGTCTTAGAAGCAGTTACCTCCTCTTCTTCTTGAATCTTAGGTAGCTGAAGTACCTTTCTCAAAGACTTGGGGGATAGTTTGACTTTGGTGTCATGCACCCTGGACTTGATTCTGAATCCAGAGTCGTCCACAGTTGCTTGAGTAAGAAATTCAATTACTTCTTTCTTCCAGATTTTCGTTGGTTCTGAAACCAAGAATTCCAGTCCTGAATCGCTGACTAGGGTAATCACCGATTTGAATTCCTGATCGCTGTCGTCAAATGCGCCTCGCACGAGCTCATAGCCCTCGTTGACGTTCTCTTCCAGCTTGGGAGCCATTAGGGTTTGAAGATTTAGTCTTGAGAAGAGAGAAATGTCGACACAAGAGTTTAGGTCTCGAAACTTTGAAAGCGTGTCGACAATCAAAGACAGAACCCTATTTATACCTTTCCTGTTTGAAGACGAACAGGCGGGAGGAATTTCTAATGATGTGTCGACACTGTCAATAAGTGTCGACACTGACCTATAATGTCTCGACACTCATGTGTCGACACAAATTTAGTTAACAGATTCTATGTGTCGACACTTGGTTAAGTGTCGACACCACTATACTCGACATGTGTCGAGACTTTATTTATAAAAATTCTGAGTAAAACTTAAGTGTCGACACCTTAGTGGATGTGTCGACACCTACTCGACATGTGTCGACACTAACATTCTGAAGTGTCGACACTAACTTCCTAGATGTGTCGACACCATTTTTCTGAAATGTCGACACTTACTATTCTGTGTCGACATAGACTTGTCTATGTGTCGACACCTTTTTACTTAGCCAATTTTTGTTCTGTATACTTAGTCTAAGTTTATCATACCTAGTTCAATTTTGAACTTATTAAACTTAGCTTCATCTAAGGGCTTAGTGAACATATCAGCTATCTGATTATCTGTTTTAACATATTCAAGTGCAATATCATTTCTTTCTACATGCTCCCTAAGAAAGTGATATTTTATCTCAATATGTTTAGTTCTACTATGAGATACAGGATTATTAGCTATGGAAATAGCACTAGTAGAATCACAATAAAGTGGAGTTCTACTTACCTGACATCCATAGTCTTCTAGCTGATGTTGAATCCATAGAAGTTGAGCACAGCAACTTCCTGCAGCTATATACTCTGACTCAGCTGTGGAGATGGCCACACTGGTTTGCTTCTTACTACTCCATGAGATGAGTCTTCCACCTAGGAATTGACAGGATCCAGTTGTGCTCTTCCTATCTTCTTTGCATCCTGCAAAGTCTGCATCTGAATAGCCTGTTAGATCAAAATCTCCATTCCTAGGGTACTAGAGGCCTATATAAGGTGTGCCCTTTAGATATCTCAAGATTCTCTTGACTGCAGTCAAGTGAGATTCTTTGGGGCAGGCTTGATACCTGGCACAAACACATGTAGCATACATAATGTCAGGCCTACTTGCAGTCAAGTAAAGTAGGGAGCCAACTATCCCTCTATACAAGGTTTCATCTACAGGTTTCCCTGCATCATCCTTGCTTAGAGACATACTTGACCCCATAGGAGTCTTCATGGTACTGGAGGAATCCATACCATATTTCCTTATGAGTTCTAGGGTGAACTTAGACTGACATATGGAAAGACCACTTTCAGTCTGTTTAACTTGGAGACCCAAGAAAAACTTCAGTTCTCCCATACTACTCATTTCAAATTGACTCTGCATAAGCTTTGCAAACTTTTTGCAAAGGCTACTTTCAGTAGACCCAAATATAATGTCATCTACATATATTTGGACAAGTATTACTTTGCCTCTAGATTCCCTAAGGAATAGAGTCTTATCTATTTTCCCCCTTGTGAACTTGTTCTCAATGAGGAAACTAGATAGGGTTTCATACCAAGCTCTAGGAGCTTGCTTTAACCCATACAATGTTTTCCTAAGTCTATAGACATAATGTGGAAAAGTAGAATCTACAAAACCTGAAGGTTGCTCCACATATACTTCTTCTTTTAAATTACCATTAAGGAATGCTGACTTCACATCCATTTGGTATACTTTGAATCCTTGGTAGGTTGCATAGGCCAAGAACATCCTTATGGCTTCCAGTCTGGCTACTGGAGCAAAGGTTTGATCAAAATCAATACCTTCTTCTTGCCTATATCCTTTTGCAACCAATCTTGCCTTATTCTTA
This sequence comes from Platanthera guangdongensis, assembly GCA_039583875.1. NCBI lineage: Eukaryota > Viridiplantae > Streptophyta > Magnoliopsida > Asparagales > Orchidaceae > Platanthera > Platanthera guangdongensis. Next base: position 140,033,799 of record CM077160.1, on the reverse strand, counting down.
ATGATGACTCCTTGTTCATCTAACTTGTTTCTGTAGATCCACTTTGTTCCTATCACATTGTGATCTTTAGGCTTAGGAACTAAGTCCCAAACCTTGCACCTCTTGAACTGGTTTAGCTCTTCCTGCATAGCTTCAGTCCACTGTGGATCTTGTATAGCTTCTTCAAATTTCTTTGGTTCAATCTGAGACAGAAAACTTGAATATATTGCAGCATTCTGATTTCTGCTCCTTGTCTGAACACCTTGTCTTGGATCTCCAATGATCAGCTCCACTAGATGATCTCTTAGATGCCTGTTGGCTGGAGGCATCCTTACTTCTGGTTGTACTTCTTCATCATCTTCATCATGCTGAGTTCCTTGAACTTCTTCAGCTCCTGGTACATGTAGTTCTCCCCCTGGACATAAGCCATCTTCTTCTACTTGCTGTCTTGCAGCAGGTACATCTTCTATGGTTAGCTTGTCCATCTTCTTAGAAAGACCTGTGGGGCTGCACACACTACTAGACAACTCATTGTTAATAAGAAGTGTCTCATCAAAAACTACATGCACAGACTCCTCTACAACTTGTGTAGTCAAGTTGTAGACTCTATAAGACTTACTATTACTGCTGTACCCAACAAACACTCCCTCTTGGGATTTGGCAGCAAACTTAGTTAAGTAAGTCTTCCCATTGTTAAGTATGAAGCATTTACAACCAAAAATCCTGAAATAGGATAGGTTTGGTTTCCTGCCTTTTACTACTTCATAGGGGGTCTTGTTTAACTTTTTAGTTATGGTAGCTCTATTTATCACATGGCATGCAGTGTTAACTGCTTCAGCCCAGAAATATTCTGGTAGTGAAGAATCACTTAATAGAGTCCTACCAGCTTCTATCAAGGTTCTATTTTTCCTTTCAGCAATGCCATTTTGCTGAGGTGTTCTAGGTGAAGAGAATTCTTGAAATATCCCATAGTCTTCACATAATTTTGTCATGCTTTCAGATTGAAACTCTGTACCATGGTCACTTCTAATTTTGACCACTGTACAGTTCAATTCATTCTGAATTTGCCTAACAAAACTGTGGAAGACACTAGGTGTTTCAGATTTCTGCTTTAAGAAGAACACCCAGGAAAACCTTGAGTAGTCATCAACAACTACAAAGGTGTAGACCTTCCTACCTAAGCTGTGAACTGGCATTGGACCAAATAGATCCATATGCAAGAGGTATAAACACCTCACAGCATCCTTGTTGTCAATGCTTCTAAAGGTGGATTTAGTCTGCTTGCCCTTTTGACAAGCTGAGCAAATGTCATCTTTGACACACTTAACTTGAGGACCATTCCTCACTAACTCTTTACTAAAGAGTTTGCCAATAGTCTTGTAATTAAGATGAGCAAGCCTCTTGTGCCACTTGACACATTGAGAGACTGTCTCATCAGCTACAAGACAAACTGGAGAACTATTGTTCTCAACCATAATGTCTAAACAATAGACATTTCTCTTCCTATAACCTGTCAAAATGATCTTTTGATCACTTGACCTCTTGATATGACAACCATTTTTAACAAATGAGATGTCATACCCTACATCACTTAATTGACTTATACTAATGAGGTTATGTTTCAAACCTTTAACATAAGCCACTTGAGTAATGGTAACAAGGTTAGAAGAAATGTTACCAAACCCTTTGATGATCTCTTTTTCAGAACCACCAAAGCTCACCTTTGGACCATTTTTGATAGGGATGTAGTCCTTCAGTAGTCCCCTAGTTCCAGTCATGTGTCTGGAACATCCACTATCCAAGTACCATGTAGGGGTATGGTCACTTGGATTCTCCTGCAAAACAAATTAATGAACCTTAGAACCCAAAGTAAACTTGGGTCCTTGGTGATTGTTAGTTTGCAAATTGACATAGCTACCTGCTGTCTTTCCAACAGGTAACTTGCTACTCAACTTGGCACTGGCATTGTGCCAACAATCCAAAGCAAAGTGGCCAACCTTGCCACAGCACCAACATTCAAATTTGTTGTACCTTTGCTTAGGTACAGACTTGGCTGTCTTAGTGAATGTTGGGGCTTTGCCCTTGGACTTGGACTGATTCTGAACAGTCCAAACTGGGTTAACAAATCCCAGTCCAGTCTTTCCTTTATGATGAACAAAATCATCAATCAAGGGTAGCACTGATTTAGGTTTTGAAAAGCTAGCTACTAGCTCTTTCTCCTTCTGAAGATTAATCTCCAGTTTCTTAATTTGATCATTCTTAAATGTAATGGTACCCATCTGAATCACAGTAATGTGTTTCAGTCTGGCCACTTCATTTAGTTTTTGATCATAATTCTTCTCATAATCTATTGCAGCTGTCTTGAGATCAGCAATTTCCTTGGCCAAATTTTTGGCTAGGGTCTTGCTTTTCTTATAGGCTAGCAATAGTACTTGATATTCATCTAGGAGTTGATGAATATCTCCCTCAGACTCAGACATATTCTCATCACTTGATGAAGAATACTCTGACTCTGAACTTGAACTGGAATCAGAACTTTGAGTTAAGCCTTGTACCTGACTGGGTCCTGGCTGCTCCAGGTTTTTGGTACTTTCAGTCAAAGCCATCAGTCCTTGGCTTTGACAGTCTTCTTGCTCATAGATAGATTCCATGATCTGCATGAACTCTTCTTCTTCTTCAGCAAATAGCCCAATATAGGCTTCAGCATCTGTCTCTGTGTCTGAAGAAGACATATCTGAAAGAGTCTTCTCATTCTTTGCAACAAAGGACTTCTCCTTCTTTCCTTTGAAGTGTGTTTTCTTCTTGTCACTGGATTCCTTCCTTCTTTCAGGACAGTCTGCAATAACATGGCTCTGTCTATTGCAGCAGTAACAAATTATCTTGGATCCAGTTGCCTTACTTGTCTTGGTCCTTTTCTTGTCCTTCTTTGAAGGCTTCTTTTCCAGATACTGAACCTCTTTCCCTTTGGAAGATGAAGGTCTAGACCTCCACTGTTTCTTCTTAAGGAACTTCTGAAAATGTCTGGTGAATGCAGCAAAGTCTTCATCACTTTCACTGCTTGTAGATTTTGTACTTTCAGATTCTTCAGATTCTGATTCAACTACCTCAGGAGGAGGAGTTGATGACTTGGTCCTGCTCTTTCTAGGTACATCTGACTTAAAGGCAACAGTCTTTTCTCTGTATTCAGTCCTTGTTGACTTTTCTTCTTCTTTTCTTACTGACAATTGCATCTCATAGGATAACAACTTGCCAAAAAGTGTGGGAGGAGGAATTTCTCCCAACTTTGCCATTTCTCTGATGGCACAAATCTTGGTGTCCCAGTCTTTGGTTAGGGACCTTAAGAATTTGTCATTCAACTCATAGTTTGTGAACTCTCTTCCATATGACATGAGTTCATTTACAATTCTATAAAATTTCTTATAGCATTCAGTGATGCTATCTCCTCTTCCTTGCCTAAAACTCTCATATTCTTGATTAAGCAAGGACTTCCTATCTTGCCTTACTTCTTCAGAACCTTCCATGTAGACAATGAGGGTATCCCACATTTCTTTTGCAGTTTTACAGTGAATAAGGTTCTGGAAGGTGGCATCATCAATTGCACTGACTATGATGTTCTGTGCCCTTTTGTCCATAGTTGCTAGGACAATCTCATCCTTGGTCATTTCAGAGAAATCCTTTGGAGTCCTCTGATTTGCATCCAAAACTGAAATCTTCATAGGCACATATGGCCCTTCTTTGACTGTGATGTATATTCTAGGGTCAGAGGCTTCCATAAACAGCCTAACCCTCTCTTTCCAGATCCCAAAGATCTCTTTTCTGCATATAGGTAGTTTCATTGAACCCAACTCCTTATGATTCTCTGAAGAACCCATGTTCTTGATTTTCTTGAAACTGTTTCCTGTTTCCTGACTTTAACTGAATCTGCCAAACTGGATCTCCTCAGACAGTTAGTCCTGATTTTGAGGAACCTCCCTCTGATACCACTTGAAAGATATGGTACCTAAACACCTAGAGGGGGGGGTGAATAGGTGACCTAAACTTTTTTAACTTTTGTTTGACAGCACAACAGTTTATCACAGATTATTTCAGTTAACAGCAATTTCAGAAATCACACAGAAAAGCCACAACACAGCACAGCACAGCAGACACACTAATTTTATAGTGGTTCCCCAATCTTTGGGTACATCCACTTTCCCCCTTCGCCTATCTAGCAGTGTACTAGATTCGGCCAAACTTCTCCACTAGCTCAGAACCCAACAAGGTTCCTACCTCAGGCCCAAAGCCTTACACTCAGCCAAAAGGCCTACACTCAGCCACCCAGGCCTACACTCAGCCAATCAAAGGCCTACACTCAGAGTTCTTCAACTCCTACACTCAGGCACCAAGCCCTACCCTCAGCCTTTATAAAATAGGCTTACAATCACTCAGATCCAATGGATCTTACAAGTTATAATAGAAATTACAAATTCTAACTCTACAACTCAGAAGGAATGAGAGGAGTTGAGAGTTTCTTGGAGAGTTCTTGGAAGAACTCAGCTTGATCCAAACTGACTTAGCTTTCTTCAAAGCTTCTTGAGTAGAACTGAATTAGTCTGAATCTTCTGCAGTTGATCCTTGATCTCTGCTTCTTGAAATCCAGATGACTCTGAATTCTTCTTCTCAGCCTTAGTTCCAAAGAATGAATCCTTGGTTGGAGCTCTCTCTCTCCAACTACTTAGATCTGCAGTTGGACTGCCTGATCTTCTTGTGTTGATCTTCTGAGTATCACTTCTTGATTTAGTCTGATCAACTACTTCAATCACACCATGTAATGTTTGTGAACTTCTTAATTATTATCTCCACTCATTTTCTGTAGACTGTGGGTGCCTATTTATAGGCTTCCTTCATGGTAACCGGCTGATCCGGTTTATAACAGTCTTTTGACTTTGCTGACAGTTGCTGTAGACCGGCTGGATTGGCAGCTGTCATGTCAACCAGTCACTTCTTGAAATTCTCTAACTGTCAGTTAGTGTCGAGACTTTCTGTTCTTAAGTGTCGACACTTATAGACCAAGTGTCGACACATGTTGTGTAAGTGTCGACACAAGTCTACAAGGTGTCGACACATTCCCTTGTATGTCTCGACACAGTTTCTTCTGCATGTGTCGACACTGAAATTGAGTGTCGACACAAGCACTTGTACTTCATTCTTTCTGTATTCTTCTAAGTGTCGACACATCTCCTTTGTGTCGACACATCTTCATGTGTAGAAACTGTCAAGTGTCGACACTGCTTCTTGGTGTCAACACAAGTCTTCATTCTTGATTCTTCAGCTGAGTGTCGACACATCCCATTAGTGTCGACACTTATACTTAGAATATTTTACAAGTTTTCTGTTCTTTGCTAAGTGTTGAGTCTTCTGGTTATGTGTCGACACATTGTGCTGAGTGTCGACACATTCTTTAAGTGTTGACTTCTTTGAGTGTGTGTCGACACATTATGCTGAGTGTCGACACATTCTTCATATGTTGACTCTTTGAGTGTGTGTCGACACATTGTGCTGAGTGTCGACACATTCTTCATATGTTGACTCTTTTGAGTGTGTGTCGACACATTGTGCTGAGTGTCGACACATTCTTCATATGTTGACTCTTTAGATTGAGTGTCGACACATTGTGTTGAGTGTCGACACTTGTACTTAGTCTCTGCAGAATTATGCTGAGTGTCGACACAACTCCAAGTGTCGACACTGTCTGGTGTTGACTCAGCTCTTCAAGATGTCGACACTTCTGCTAAGTGTCGACACAGCTTTTCTGCATCCTTCTACACTGAGTGTCGACACAGCTCCAAGTGTCGACACTTTCTGACTGGTGTCGACTCTTCTTCCCTGGTGTCGACACAATGACTCCAAGTGTCGACACTGCATGTCTGGGTGTCGACACAAGCTTTCTCAAGTGTCGACACTTTGCCTCTGGGTGTCGACACATGGACTTAGAAATTTTCAGCTTCAGTCCAGTGTATACCTAACCTGCACAAATAACTCAAACAAACATCAAATACATTCTGATGTATATCATTGAGTTAGATGAGGCTTCTTCAAATCAGGTACATTTGACCAATGTACCCAACAACCTACTCGAGTAAATATATTCATATACTCGAGTAAGTATACTCATATACTCGAGTAAGTATACTCACATACTCGAGTAGACAGAAACATACTTGAGTAGTTCATTATACCTACTCGAGTAGATCATGTGTCACTCGTGTACCCTGATATTTCCCTACTCCAGAAATTTTCTAAGTCTTTTACTCGAGTAGAACTTTCACCTACTCGAGTAGATTACTTCCTCTCGAGTAGTTTTGTTCAACTACTCGAGTAGTTGGTTGCTGACATCTTCAAAATTTTTCGAAGTATCCCACTCGAGTAGTACTTCATGTACTCGAGTAGTTTATGTAATATACTCGAGTAGCTTTTCCAGTACTCGAGTAGATCCTCTATGTACTCGAGTAAGTCTCTACACATACTCGAGTAGTTCTGTCTGCTTACTCGAGTAGTTGATTTCTATATACTTGAGTAGTTTATTTATATATACCCGAGTATGTTCTCCTTCATATACTCGAGTAGTTATTCAACTACTCGAGTAGTTATTGACTTACTCGTGTAGTTGGCTGAATCTTTCCGAAATTTTGCTAAGTCCTTTTTCTAACGGGATTTTGAAATCACGCGACATGATTGGTCCACGTGTACATCATTATGACCGATTATGACCGTTAGTCTCTTCTATATAAGGTCTTATCAGAAAATGACAAACCCTAAGTATTCTCCAAGCTTTCTTGTCATTCTATTTCGAGAAATATTCTTCAGCCGACTCCTCTCTGATTTTCGCAAAACGGAAGCCGCCGCCGCCGCCTTATTCGGCCAAAGCTTCTACTTTCAGAGGACTATTCTGTAGAAAGTTATAGATCGAGATTGACTTCGCTGATCATATTCTCTCTCGATTTCTGTAAAAGCGAGTAAATCCAGATCGAAGCCGAGAATCTCTTCACCGATTTCTGAAAGTGCTACAAAGTTGAAAAGAAGAAGATCCTGGCCGTTTCATTCAGATCTGAGTGATTTACTGTTTGTATTCTTGTAAACACTTTATTAATCTTGTAGGAGAAATCTTCTCCGAGTGTAGGAGTTTTTCACTCCGAGTTTGTAGGAAGTGTTATCTTCCGAGGTGTAGATCCCTTTGTTTGGATCGAGGTTGTAGGAACTTTGTTCCGAGGGTAGGATTGATTTTTGATCCGAGATAGTGGAGTAGCCGAGTCTAGTGGATTGCTAGATCGGTGAGGGAAAGTGGATGTACCCAAGGTTGGGGAACCACTATAGATCTTGTGTCGTCTGTGATATTGGTAGGTCGTTCTGTGTTGTGCTCTAACAAATTTTTTATTCCCCAAAAAGACGCACAACTCGCCTATTCACCCCCCTCTAGGTGATTTAGGTTGACAAACGTTTTCTTTCACAATCTACACTGGAGAGACTGATCCAGTGAAGCATCTTCAAGCCTTCAAATCGGTCGTTGCTCTCAAAACTCTTTCAGATGCAACTAAGTGCAAGCTACTTGTGACAACCTTTGATGGGCAAGTGAGGGATTGGTTCTATGGTCTTCACCCTCACTCCATCACTTCCTTTGCTGATCTGCGAAGGGAGTTCTTGCTCAGATTCTCTACCTCAACCAAGAGAAAGGGCGGTCCAGAAGCCCTCTTTGAGATCAAGCAGCGTGAGAATGAAACTTGGTCTCAGTTTGTTGATCGATTGCAGAGAGAAATCTTGGACATCGAGATTTGTTGGGTACATTGGATTAAATGTACCAGATTTGAAGAAGCCTCACCCTACTCAATGATATACATCATGGTGTATTTGATGTGTTTTTGAGTTGATGTGTGCAGGTTAAGTAATTGCAGGGAAAGCTTAAAAGTTTCTAAGTCCATGAGTCGAAACCTAGAAGAAAAGTGTCGACACTTAAAAAGACTTGTGTCGACACCCAGAGAAGCTGTGTCGACACTTGGAGTAATTGTGTCGACACCAGGAATGCAGAGTCGACACCAGAAGGATAGTGTCGACACATACAGGCTGTGTCGACACACAATGAAGAAATGTCTAAAGAATCAGTGTCGACACTTAGAAGCAGTGTCGACACTGTTGAAATTTGTGAAGTGGAAGTGGGTGACGGGACAGGCCGCGCGGCCTGTGCGGACAGCTGTGGCGGACTGGGCGGACTGGGCGGACTGAGGTTGCGGCCTGGTGAAAAGTCTAGTGGAAGCCGGCTGTGTTCTGAGCGGGTTGTTGCATGGTGTCCGCGGTTTGGTGCGGCCTGGTATCTGCGGATAGAGAGGCTTGCGGACTGGTGCTTTGCTCAGTGGTCGCGGGTGCAAGTTTGAGCTGTTGGCGGGATGGTTCGAGTTCGCGGGAAGCCTTGCGGACTGGTGTGTCCGCGGTTGGGGCTGTTGCGGACTGAGCCTTGAGCTTGGCTGAGGCCTTGTCGAGCTCAGGTGTTACAGCAGGTCTTGCTGTGGAGACCGGTTGGCGGACTGATGTTTGGAGTCCGGCTTGGTGCTGCTGCGTTGGACAAGTGCGAGGAGCTCGCGGACTGGTTGCGGTCTGTGCTAGGGTGTTTGGCGGACGGGACTTTGTGTCCGCCATGCTCGCACTGGCCCTTGATGGTTTTGGACTTGGTCACACTTGGTGTCAAGTTCATGGTGTCCGCCGTATCCGCCAAGTCCGCTGTGACCGGGCGGACTGTTGCTGTTTGCCTTTGGTCGTGGACTTGTGGCGGATTGAGGTGTGAGTCTTGCGGACTGCCTCGGGTTGGTGCGGACTGCCATTGAAGAGGGTGCTGTCCTGAAGCAGTTGGAGCTTTGCGGGCTGGTGCCTTGTCCGCTTAGCTTGGGCGGACTGGAAAGGGTTCGTCAATGGTTGCTTTGCTCCTGGCGGTTTCCCTTGGTGACTGGCTAAGTCCTCGCGGACTGAGCGGACAGTCGTTTTGTGTTCGCGCGGGCTGGGGCGGTGTCGCTATCTCATGGGCGGTGACCACACTCCTCACCTGGCCTATAAATAGGACCCCCCTGGCACATCTACAGCAACCAGAAGTAACGTGAGTGAACAGTAATTTGGGTTGGGCGAGTGCTGCGGTCTGTGTTTTTCAGTCCGCACGGATTGTTTCAGGCTGACGGTTTGCTGTGTGCAGGTCGCGCGGATAACTTCAAGGAGCCAGGAGCTTGGCTGTGACTTCGGTCAGTGCTTGGAAGTGTGCGGTCTCTGCGGACTCAGCAGGAGGTCGCTCTGCGGCTTGTCAGTTCTGTTTCAACTTTCCCAGCTTCAATAACCTGTCCGCCGGCTTCAGGCGGGTAGGGGAGTTCCTCAGTTCGGGTTCAGCAGGAGGCGAATAACGGTCTGTCCGCGCGACCTCGCGGTCTCGGCGGACTCCGTGGTATTCGGCGGATTGCAGCATAGCTTGGGCGGTCTCGGCGACCTCGCGGTCTCGGCGGACTGGAGTTCTGTCCGCCCGGCTTGTTTTTTGGTTCTTTCTGTTTACAGCTGTAATACTAGCGAAATCATGTCTCGCTATGTATGCCTCGGATTGTAATGAAGTGAATGCATAATAAGATCTTCTTGTGCTTCCATTGTTTTGTTGGGTGCAACCTCTAGTCCTTGGGTTTCCGCGGTTCAGCGTGCGAACTGGGTAGTTCCGAAGATATTAATTTGGTGTTTGGGCTATCTTGCTGACCACGTTGAGAAAATTTAACATGGTATCAGAGCCAGGTTTCTGAGGTTGCGGAGGTTCAGTTGCGTGAGTGGTGATCAACCTGTGTTGTTGCTCGGAGCTGCTGAAGGGTACCAACAGGTGACTGCAATGGAAGGAAGCTTAGCAAGAGGTCTGGGCATTGAACTCTTAACGCCGACTAACTATAAAAAGTGGAAGTCGTGCATGAAGAGTTATCTTCTAGGCGAGGAGCTGTGGGAAGTTGTCGGTGGAGACGACAGACAGGAAGTAACTGCTGCTTTCGGTACTGCTGAACAGGTGAGGCTCTGGAGAAGAACTAATGCTAAGGCAGAGTTCGTTCTGAAGAGAGCTGTCTCTCCGGAACTGTTTGATCACATCATTGGGTGTGAGTCGGCTGCTGATATTTGGACAACCATTGATGAGTTGTTCAATAGGAAGAATGTGGCGCGGCTTCAGTTCCTAGAGAATGAGTTGGCCAGGGCAACTCAGGGAGACCTTTCCATCTCCAGGTACTTCTTAAAGATGAAGAGCTTGTGTGCTGAGCTGTCGGCGCTGGATCCTGATGAGCCTATCTCTGAGGCAAAGATGAAAAGGCACATTTTCCGCGGCTTGCGGAAGGAGTATGTGGCCTTTGTTACGTCTGTTCAAGGGTGGGCTACTCAGCCGTCTCTGCTGGAGCTGGAGAATCTGCTTGCCTCGCAGGAGAGCTTAGCAAGGCAGATGGCTGGAGTGAATCTGAATCAGGAAGGCAGCGAGGCTCTCTTCTCAGGCAAGAAGAAGGGATGGGAAGGGAAGAAGAAGAAGAAGGTGCAGGCTGCTGTTGAGAAGGAGACTTCAACTTCATATCCGCCGGAGAGGAGCAATGCTCCTAAGGACTGGAAGAAGAATCTGAAGTGCTACCGGTGTCATCAGCGTGGGCACTTCAAGCGGGACTGCAAGGTCAAACTGCAGCCTGGGCATGCTGCGGGAAAGGAGGAAGCTTGCTCGCGAAGTGAAGAAGCAGAATGGGGAGGAGCTTTCATGACGGGCACTTGTGTCCGGGCCTTATCTGCTGAGGACTTCAACAGCGAGTGGATCGTCGACTCCGGGTGTGGTCATCACCTCACCGGAGACAAGTCGAAGTTCACCTCCATGCAGGCTTACTCAGGTAATGAAGCTATTATCACTGCTGATAATACTGTTTATGCAGTAGAGAAGGAGGGGGTCGTGTCTTTGGGTAGTGATCAGGGGCCACTCACGTTAAGGAGTGTGTATCACGTGTCGGGCATGAAGAAGAACCTCTTCTCGGTGACCAACGCGGTGGACGCTGGGTATCACGTTCTGTTTGGGCCAACAGACGTGAGGTTCCTTCGCAACGTATCAGCGGTAAAGGCTGATGTTGCTCATGTTGGGAGGAGGGTGAAGAACTTGTTTGTTCTTTCCACCAGTGCCTATGTTGATAGGATGAGGGCCAATGATAGTGCGGCTATCTGGCATGAGAGGCTGGGGCATGTTGGCATGGACAAGCTAAAGGCAATGGCGAGTAGAAGTCTGGTGAGGGGGTTGCCGATGTTGTCCTCCTTTGGTGATGGGCATGTTTGTGCGGGCTGTCAATACGGTAAGGCACATCGCCTTCCGTTTGATAAATCTCAAACAAGGAGCAAGAAACCATTGGAGTGTATTCATGGCGACCTGATGGGACCAACTGTTACTGCCAGCCTTGGTGGAAGCAAATACATGCTTGTCTTGGTTGATGACTACTCAAGGTATACTTGGGTGTACTTCTTAAAGGAGAAGTCGGATGCCTTCCGTTTGTTTGTGGAGTTCAAGGAGTTGGTAGAAGGCCGGCTTGGCTTGCGGATTAAGAAGTTTCGAACTGATAACGGGGGAGAGTTTGTCTCTTCCGAGTTTTCTAACTTCTGCAGGAAGCACGGGATCCAACGGGAGCTTACATGTGCTCACACTCCACAACAAAATGGGGTAGCGGAGCGGAAGATCCGTCATTTGACGGAAACCTGCAAATGTTGGCTGCATGCGAAAGATATCCCGAGGTCCTTTTGGGCGGAGGGAATGTCTTGTGCTGCATATGTTATCAACCGGATGCCACTCAGCCCTATCAACATGAAGACGCCCATTGAGCTGTTGCTGAAGGAGAAGCCGAGTGTTGGACACCTTCGGGTGTTCGGTTCAACTTGCTACGTGCATGTCCCGGATGCTTCACGGACAAAGCTGGATGCGAAGGCAAGGAAACTTGTCTTTGTTGGCTATGATGAGCGGAAGAAGGGATGGAAGTGCATGGACCCTGTGACGAAGAAGTTCGTGGTGTCAAGAGACGTTGTCTTTGACGAGCTGACGTCATATGGAGGTGGCTCGGTGGAGCCTACCGGAAGTAGCAATGTTGAGGAAGCACCGGTGGAGGATGCTGAAGGCTTGGAAGAGGAGCTTGCTGTTTCACCAGCAGCTCCTGTTGCTTCGAACTCCGAGGCTGAGCCTTCTGGCTCAGGAAGCAGGGGGAGCACTGCTCAATGCTTGCCCCAGGTAGGAGTGGAGCCCGAAGAAGCAACGGAAGCCGTGAGCAAGGAGCCGTGTCTTCGGAGATCGAAGAGGGTGGTTAAGCCACCGGCTCGGTACTGTGATGGGAATGCAGTGAGCTTTGTCTCCTGCTTCTTTGCAGGTCCTCTGGATGAGCGAGAGCCTGCAAACTTCAACGAGGCCACTGGAGTGAAGGAGTGGGAAGGTGCCATGAAGGAAGAGATTGATGCTCTGAAGAAGAATGAAACCTGGGACCTTGTGCCCAAGGTTGATGGCATTACTCCGGTTACTTGCAAGTGGGTGTATACAAGTTGAAGAAGAAGGCTGATGGGAGCATTGATCGTTTCAAGGCTCGCCTGGTCGCTAGAGGATTCTCACAGCAGTATGGAGAAGACTATGAGGAGACATTCAGTCCAGTTGCGAAGATGACGTCTGTAAGAGTGGTGATCGCCTTGGCTGCTAGCAAGGGATGGAGGTTGTGGCAACTCGATGTGAAGAATGCCTTTCTTTACGGAGAGATTGACAAGGACATCTTCATGGATCAGCCGCTTGGTTTCGTCTCTGAGAAGCATCCGGACTATGTCTGCAAACTCAGGAAGGCTCTCTATGGGTTGAAGCAAGCTCCTCGAGCGTGGTATGGGAAGATTGCAGAGTACCTGCAGTTCTGTGGATACCTGGCTTCTAACTCGGATTCAAGCTTGTTCGTCAAGAAGAAGGGAGAGCTAAGAGTCTTGGTCCTGCTGTATGTGGATGATATGATCATCACAGGGAACTCGGAGGAGGAAGTAGCAAGGCTCAGGGGAGAGCTTGTTATACGCTTCGAGATGAAAGACTTGGGAGAGTTGCATCACTTTCTTGGTCTGGAAGTGGAGAGGAAGGAGTGCGGGATTCTCATTAGCCAGAAAGGGTATGCTGATCGTATTGTGAAGCGGTTTGGCATGGGCGAAGGGAAGAAGTGCTCTACTCCACTGGAATCTGGGCTGAAGCTTCGACGAGATGAGGGAAGGGTGCTTAATGATCCCTTGGTGTTCAGGGCTCTTGTTGGGAGCTTGATCTATCTGACGATTACAAGGCCGGATATAGCTTATGCTGTTGGCCGAGTAAGTCGGTATATGGCTGAACCAAGGCAATCTCATCTAGTGGCGGCGAAGGGAATTCTGAAGTATGTCAAGGTGACTTCTGAGATGGGACTCCTCTATGGAAGGGATGCGGAGTTTGCGTTGCTCGGGTACACGGATGCTGACTATGGCGGTGATTCGGATGATCGAAGGTCTACTTCAGGTTATGTGTTCACTTGCGGTTCAGCTAGCATCTCGTGGTGTAGCAAGAAGCAGGACTCGGTGTCGGTTTCAACCACGGAGGCGGAGTATAAGGCTTCGGCCTTGGCTGCTCGGGAAGCCGTTTGGTTGAGGAGACTCATAGAGGATGTTCATGAAGAAGTGCAAGGGCCTACTTTACTCCGGGGTGACAATGAGAGTGCTCTCAAACTGGTAAACAATCCAGTGTGTCACGCCAGGACCAAGCATATAGAGATTGATCACCACTTCATCAGGGAGAAGGTGTTGGAGGGGTCTCTGTTGGTCGGGCATGTTCGGAGTGAAGATAATCTTGCTGACATCTTCACGAAGCCGCTGTCGAAGGGGCCCTTTGAACGCTTGCGCAGCTTGCTGGGCTTGGTCACCACTTCTCACTTCAAGGGGGAGTGTTGAAATTTGTGAAGTGGAAGTGGGTGACGGGACAGGCCGCGCGGCCTGTGCGGACAGCTTGGCGGACTGGGCGGACTGGGCGGACTGAGGTTGCGGCCTGGTGAAAAGTCTAGTGGAAGCCGGCTGTGTTCTGAGCGGGTTGTTGCATGGTGTCCGCGGTTTGGTGCGGCCTGGTATCTGCGGATAGAGAGGCTTGCGGACTGGTGCTTTGCTCAGTGGTCGCGGGTGCAAGTTTGAGCTGTTGGCGGGATGGTTCGAGTTCGCGGGAAGCCTTGCGGACTGGTGTGTCCGCGGTTGGGGCTGTTGCGGACTGAGCCTTGAGCTTGGCTGAGGCCTTGTCGAGCTCAGGTGTTACAGCAGGTCTTGCTGTGGAGACCGGTTGGCGGACTGATGTTTGGAGTCCGGCTTGGTGCTGCTGCGTTGGACAAGTGCGAGGAGCTCGCGGACTGGTTGCGGTCTGTGCTAGGGTGTTTGGCGGACGGGACTTTGTGTCCGCCATGCTCGCACTGGCCCTTGATGGTTTTGGACTTGGTCACACTTGGTGTCAAGTTCATGGTGTCCGCCGTATCCGCCAAGTCCGCTGTGACCGGGCGGACTGTTGCTGTTTGCCTTTGGTCGTGGACTTGTGGCGGATTGAGGTGTGAGTCTTGCGGACTGCCTCGGGTTGGTGCGGACTGCCATTGAAGAGGGTGCTGTCCTGAAGCAGTTGGAGCTTTGCGGGCTGGTGCCTTGTCCGCTTAGCTTGGGCGGACTGGAGAGGGTTCGTCAATGGTTGCTTTGCTCCTGGCGGTTTCCCTTGGTGACTGGCTAAGTCCTCGCGGACTGAGCGGACAGTCGTTTTGTGTTCGCGCGGGCTGGGGCGGTGTCGCTATCTCATGGGCGGTGACCACACTCCTCACCTGGCCTATAAATAGGACCCCCCTGGCACATCTACAGCAACCAGAAGTAACGTGAGTGAACAGTAATTTGGGTTGGGCGAGTGCTGCGGTCTGTGTTTTTCAGTCCGCACGGATTGTTTCAGGCTGACGGTTTGCTGTGTGCAGGTCGCGCGGATAACTTCAAGGAGCCAGGAGCTTGGCTGTGACTTCGGTCAGTGCTTGGAAGTGTGCGGTCTCTGCGGACTCAGCAGGAGGTCGCTCTGCGGCTTGTCAGTTCTGTTTCAACTTTCCCAGCTTCAATAACCTGTCCGCCGGCTTCAGGCGGGTAGGGGAGTTCCTCAGTTCGGGTTCAGCAGGAGGCGAATAACGGTCTGTCCGCGCGACCTCGCGGTCTCGGCGGACTCCGTGGTATTCGGCGGATTGCAGCATAGCTTGGGCGGTCTCGGCGACCTCGCGGTCTCGGCGGACTGGAGTTCTGTCCGCCCGGCTTGTTTTTTGGTTCTTTCTGTTTACAGCTGTAATACTAGCGAAATCATGTCTCGCTATGTATGCCTCGGATTGTAATGAAGTGAATGCATAATAAGATCTTCTTGTGCTTCCATTGTTTTGTTGGGTGCAACCTCTAGTCCTTGGGTTTCCGCGGTTCAGCGTGCGAACTGGGTAGTTCCGAAGATATTAATTTGGTGTTTGGGCTATCTTGCTGACCACGTTGAGAAAATTTAACAGACACCCAGAGGAACTTTGTCGACATCAAAAGTGTCGACACTAGGAGGCTGTGTCGACACTCAGCAAAACATCAACAAAGTTCAAGTACAAGTGTCGACACCAGGAGGCTATGTCGACACTCAGCAAACTTCAACAAAGTTTAAGTACAAGTGTCAACACAAATGAGATGTGTCGACACTCAGCAAAAGTCTCAACACATGAGAATGTGTCGACACAAAGGAGATGTGTCGACACTCAGCAAAAGGTTCAACACAGAAGGCATGTGTCGACACAAAGAAGATGTGTCGACACTTAACAAGTTTCAACACAAGAAGATGTGTCGACACAAAGGAGTTGTGTTGACACTTTGCAGAAATCAACTAAGTATTGAAGAAGAAGGACTTGTGTCGACACACATGATCTGTGTCGACACATGTTGCAGAAGCAGTGTCGAGAAGCAGATTCTACAACACAAGGAGTTGTGTCGACACCATGAAGGCTAGTGTCGACACTTAGTCTACTTGTGTCGACACTTAGTCTATCAGTGTCGACACTTAAAGACTGACTGTCTCGACACTTTCAGACAGTTACAGAAAATTCAAGAAGTGCCTGGATGACTTGACAGCTGCCATTCCAGCCGGTCTACTGCAACTGTCAGAGCTGTCAGAAAGTTGTTAGAAACCGGAACAGCCGGTTACCTTGGAGAAAGTCTATATAAAGACCCTTCTCCTTCGACAGGAAAAAAAATTTGAAGATTGAGTATTGGATTCATTGAAGATCTAACAACACTAAAAGAAGAAGACCTTCAAGTGAAGATCTAAGAAGTTGGAGAGAGAGAGCTCCTTCTAAGAAGACAGCTGTTGAACCAGGCTGTGTAGAAAGTTTCAGATTGAGATCTGATTCTTAAGTCAGCAGTGATTGAAGATCATCTGCATAGAGTTTCAACTCTACTGTGTTCTAATTCAAGAAGCTTTGAAGAAAGTCAAGGGAGGTTGATCTCAGCAAAGTTCTTCCAAGAACTCATCAAGAAACCAGTCAACTCTTCTCTCTCATTCTGAGTTGTGGGTATATACTTTGTAATTTTAATTTCTTATAGGATCCTAAGGGATCTGAGTTGTAAGCCTGAAATTATAAAGGCTGAGTGGTAGGGCCTGTGTGCCTGAGTGTAGGAGATTCATTTCTCTGAGTGTAGGCCTTGTTGAGGGCTGAGTGTAGGCCTTGTTAAAGGCTGAGTGTAGGTCTTTGTGAAGACTGAGTGGTAGGGTTGTGTGCCTGAGTTGTAGGAGTGGGATCACTCTGAGTTGTAGGAACCTGTTTGGGGTTCTTAGTTGTAAGATCTGAGGATCTGAGGAGTAGTGGAGAAGTTTGGTCGAATCTAGTACACTACTAGATAGGCAAAGGGGGAAAGTGGATGTACCCAGACCTTGGAGAACCACTATAAAAACTGTGTGTACTCTATGTGTGACTGATTCTGTGTTTGTTGTTTAAAGTTCTATAAATTCTGTGATTAATTCTGACTAAAAGTTTAAAAAGATTAAGGTCACTTATTCACCCCCCCCCCCCTCTAGGTGATTAGGTACAATTTCTTTCAAGATTGCTGTCCAAGAAATGTACCGAGTGGCTCTTATCCACGGTCTTCATGAAGGGCCGCGCAAGTTTGAAGCCTGTAACGCCCCGAAACTCAAAGGAGCGAAGGGGGACGCTTTGGGCCAGTTTGGGTTCTGGCTGCAGGCACACGGCCTGGGACACGGGCGTGTCCCAGGGCGTGTCAAGCGCGTGTCGGCACTTAGCCGCGAAGTCGTCGAGATTTTCTCAACGAGTCGCTGAGAATGGACACACGGCCTGCGACACGGGCGTGTCGCAGGGCGTGTCGACCTGTGTCGACACTTAGCCGCGGAGTCATCGAGTTATACTCGACGATTCGTCGAGAATGGGCACACGGCCTGCGACACGGGCGTGTCGCAGGGCGTGTCGACCCGTGTCGACGATCGACCCGGGGAGTCGACGAGAATGTCTCGACGATCGTCGAGACAAGGCACACGGCCTAGGACATGGGCGTGTCCAAGGCCGTGTCATCAAGTCGTCGATCTTCACTCGACGAAATGTCCCGTGTACACGGCCTGGGGTCCAGGCGTGTCAAGGTGACACGGGAGAGGACACGGGCGTGTCCTAGAACCCGTGCAGTGCTCGGGTTGATAATGGGGGAAAAATCATGGGGTACACGGCCGGCCTCACGGCCGTGTCAGCTGGAACACGGGCGTGTCAGCTCGAACACGGGCGTGTTCGATACCCGTGTGAGGGTCCAGGAGATTCGATTTTGACGGCGAATGCGGCACACGGCCCTGGACACGGGCGTGTGCCAGGCCGTGTTCGGTCCAGATTGGGCATTTCAGCCCCGAATCAAAGCCGTTCGTTTTCTTAGGTTGAGATCCAACGGCTGGGGGTTGTTCCTGAGAGGATATACCCGTGAGTTGACTTAGAAATCCATCATTTTCATACCTTATCATCTCTCCAAGTCTTTGGAGAAAGAGGAGAGCCATTGGAGGAAGAAGAACTAGATCCCGCCATTGGAGGAGCTTCGGAGCTCCGAATCGCGAGCCGACTCCGGATCCACGGAGGCAACGCAAGTGCGGTGATTTCCATCCGATTACTTTTCAATGGCGCCAAAGAGGAACTCAAGGGTAACGATCCTCATCTTGAGCATGAATAGCTCTCTTTCTTAGCATAGGAAGCCCGCTCTCGCGAGTTTGCGGAGAGTTGGAGGCGTTCCTTCGGGTAGATATGTAAAGTCCCCATTGTTTAGAGTCCGTATGCGAGAACGGACATAGGCATGATGTGTGAAGCCTACCCGGACATGTTAGTCTGGATCGGTGATGTTGCATTGCATAAGGCCGGAGAAGACTCCGTGTTATTGGTTGTTTTCGGGTTTTCTACGCGGTAGATTGCAGCAGGGAGCCTTGGGGGACTAACCCAAAGGTGCACCCGGAAAACTGGGCGGATACGAGATCTTGCCAACTTGATGGCCTGAGAGCCAACTCGAACATAACTGAGTTATGTGACTTGCGGTAGAATGGGACTCGGTGAAAGTTTGACCCGCGCAAATGGCTTAAATTGTCGTTGCGAAGTGAGCACGGGTTAGATGGAGCCGTACCCGCTTTATGTCGTTCGGTTAAAGAGACCTAAGGTTACGTGGCACTTGCTGTTGGCATAGATGTGAGTCTTCGACGGTCAATGGCTTAAATTGACGTGACTCATGCCATGAAGACAAATTGCTCATAGGTTTGCCCGTCTAAGTGGCGGTGGTGAGTCCGGAATGTTAATGGCTTTAATTGACGTGACTTCGACCGGTTCACCGAGAATGTGCCCTGAGTGCACGGGGCGTGCGGCCGTACGAGCCAACGTCTGTGATGAAATGGCTATGGTTATATACATTGCTCGCTTATGGTAATGAAATGCAGGGAAGGAGCATCGCCGCCCCGAGTTGGGGGCGGGATCGTTATAATTTGGTCAGCATTGCTGACCGTTGCCTTGTTTTACCACCGTGCGGTGGTTTGTTGCTTGCAGGTGCAGCTGGACCAAGCGGTCAATAGCGGGCTAAAGCCCTTTTTGCGAAGCTGGCCCTCGAAGGCCCAAGTAGAAGTGTTTACTGTTTTATCCATGTATGACCGGCCTGCGTGCCGTGGTTTGTAAAACATGTAATATTCAAGTGAAACCTTTTGTAAGGCCTTAAGGCCGGTTTTGGGTATTTTTGTATAACATTCCTAATTTGTACTAGTGGACATTCGTGCTCGATGCTGGGTTCTTGTTTACAACTTTTATAAACTGCTTCCGCTAGAATGCTCTGTGTAGGACGTTGAGATTGGTTGGATGGTTTCCATAAGTAACCACCCGGTCTGTCTGTGGTATATGGCGTCGGGCCCCGACCGGACCTACTGCTATATACTATGCGACGGATAGGGGGTGTTACAATTTGGTATCAGACTACTGGTTTTGGTCGGCCTTAAGCTGAATTCGTGGACGAATTCTTTTTAAGGGGTGGTGAGCACATTGTGTGCGTCATCGTTATAACGGTAAAAGAACCCATGAATGTCCACTTAGGAATGAAAATACTCGTGTTTGAGGAACCTGCGTGTTCCTATAATTGCTGTTCGCAATTTTATTTGGTCGCTTGACGGTGTTTTGTACCACTATAGGTGACCGGAAGCGGTGCTGGACAGCCAGAATGTCCGGTTTCTGAGGAGCATAGTGCACCCGGTGAGGTGTTTGAGCCTCCTCCTTCGTATGAAACCGTTAGAAGGATCGTAGAAGCGGTGTTCACTGTGACGGGTGCACAACTTGGAGGAAATGTACAACCCTGCGCCCCTGTTGTGGCTTCAACGCCGGTGGGCGCGATGCCGCAGATGACCTTTGGTAGACCTTTGGGGCAGCAGCTGAATATGCATTTAGTGCAGGGAGCGCACACGGTTGAGGAATATTTGCAAGCATTTCTTCTGATAAGTCGCTACCCATGCTTCGAGTTGGATAACGAGCAAACTACAGTCGATAGATTTTATAATGGCCTGTGTGCCGAGTTGCGAGTTCTACTACTAGGACCAAAGTTACTGGGGTTTCGAGCCTTGGTGGAATCAGCTGGATCATTTGAGGCAGATTTGAGGAAGACCCTCTCGATGCCAGCGACCATGGTATCGAACTATACAAACCCCATAAGAGCTGCATCCGGCAGAATGCTGGAGAAAGGGGCTATGAAATCGACTAGTAAAGCTTCTTACACTTGTTATACTTGTGGAAAGAAAGGGCACTTTGCCCGAGACTGTTGGAATGGTGCTCGGAAGGGTAAGAAAGCTGTGTCAGGAGCAGTCAAGGACTTCAGTGCAAAGGAAATAGCATTTAAGGTGCCGAACACCTCAAAGTCTGTATATCGAAAATGGTATAAGAAGCATAGGACTTCGGGTCCAGCTCCTTCTGGTACTTCTGGGGCGACTACGGGTCAGACACCGGGCACATGTTTCAGCTGTGGCGAGCCGGGGCATTATGCTCGTGAGTGCCTAAAGCCCTGGTGGAAGCACGCCGTCGTGACGACAGGTATGGTTTAAAGATAGTTTTGCCTTAAATACTTGTCGCCCTTGTGCATGTTAGCTTAGAACTATCTGTGTTAAGCTTTGCTGCGACTTTACTTTATCTGCGAGAGCACCGTTCGTTTAGGGAGCTTCGCATTCCTTTATTAGGAATTATATTGTGCGTCGGAGTACCTCCTTCGATGGTGAAAGACATATTGGATGCGTTATAGTCCAATGGTGCTCATTGTGCGCGGGTAGACGTTGTTGCGCTTAGTTTTGGATTGGGAATCGGGAGTTCGACGTTATATTTGGTATGGACTGGCTCTCGGAGCAGCAAGCCCATAGAGATTGCGGTAGCAAGGAAGTCAAGCTGGGAGCAAGTCGTGAAACGACTTTTACGGGCTTAAAGGGGGTCGAGCAAGACATTGATGTCTGCTCTTCAAGTGGTGAAGGCGGTTCGTGCTGGTGCAGAACTGTTCTTTACACTAGTGGAGGTTGCAAAGCCGAAGCCCGCGTTGGATTGTATTTCAGTGGTATCGTAATACCCTGATGTGTTCCCCGCGGATCTTCCTGGAGCCCCGCCTCAGCGGGAGATGGATTTTACGATCGAGCTAGTGCCAGGTGCAAAGCCTGTGTCACGATCTCCGTATCGGCTAGCGCCTAAGGAAATGGCGGAGCTGAAAGTTCAACTGCAAGAGTTGCTGGAGCAAGGATATGTGCGCCCGAGTTCTTCGCCTTGGAGCGCACCGGTCCTCTTTGTTAAGAAGAAGGATGAAAGCTTGAGGTTATGTATTGATTATCGGGAGCTAAACAAGCTGACGGAGAAGAACAAGTACCCGATCCCCCGGATTGATGATCTCTTTGATCAGTTAGTCGGGTTGACGGTGTACTCGAAGTTGGATCTCAAGGCTGGGTACTATCAGCTGCGTATAAGGGAGAGTGATATCCCGAAGACAGCGTTTAGTACGAGATACGAGAATTATGAGTTTACGGTCATGCCGTTTGGGCTGACAAATGCGCCGTCAGTATTTATGGATTTGATGAACAGGACGTTCAGGGAGTACTTGGACCATTTCGTGATCGTCTTCATCGACGATATTTTGGTGTACTCGCAAAGTGAGGAAGATCACTTCAAGGATCTTCATTTGGTGTTGGAGACGCTAAGGAGAAATCAGTTGTATGTCAAGTTCTCGAAGTGCGAGTTTTGGCTATCCTCAGTGGCATTCCTCGGGCATATAGTAAGTGGAGAGGGTATTGATGTGGATCCGGCAAAGATTGTTGCGATACGGGAGTGGCCTGAGCTTGTTACGGTAGCCGAAGTCCGGAGCTTTCTGGGGCTTGCCGGCTATTATAGGCGCTTCGTAGAGAACCTCTCGCGGATAGCGTTACCTCTCACTACTTTGACGAGGAAGGAGCAGAAGTTCTTTTGGGCGCCGGAGTGCGCGCGAACTTTTGAGGAGTTGTAATGTCGGTTGACCACGGCGCCAGTGCTGACTTCGTCGAGTAGGACCGAAGGCTATGAGATTTAATAGCGATGCTCCGGGCAGCGGGTTGGGTTGTGTACTACTGCAACACGGAAGCGTAATAGCTTATGGCCGTGAGTTTTGCCTTGAAGCTATGGAGGCATAATTGTATATGGTGTGAAAATGGATCTCTACGCCGGTCACAAGAGCGTGAAGTATCTGATTGATCAGAAGGATCCGAATATACGGCAGCGTAGATGGATGGAGTTCTTGGGAGACTATACATTCAAGATCCACTACGCGCCTGATAAAGGGAATGCGGTTGCTGACGCGGTGAGTCGCCAAGCCCCAGCTCGAGCCAATTGGCTATCGGTGCATGATGAGCGGTTGGTGCGAGAGTTGGAGGCGTTGGGGATCGTTTGTGTGGACAAGCAATCAAGTGCTGAAGCAGTTCTGAATTGGACTGAAGTCCAATATGACCTGGCTGATCGTATTCGGCGGGCTTAGGATATGGATGCTCATACGAAGCAGTTCATGGTAGAGGCTCTGGATGGGTCAAATTCCCAATTCGTCGTGGCGGACGAATTGCTTCGGAGAGACGGTCGTTTGTGTGTCCCAAGTGTGGGTAATTTGCGGGTGGAGTTGTTGTACGAGGCACACCATACCAAGTACTCGATTCACCCGGGGAGCACGAAGTTGTACCGTGATGTGAAGAAACTGTGTTGGTGGCCGGGTTTGAAAAAGGATGTGGCGCTATACGTAGCGAAGTGCCAAACCCGCGCCTTGGAAAAAAAGGCGGAGTGCCAAAAGCCGGGAGGATTTCTTAAGTCCTTGTCTATTCCGGAGTGGAAATTCGACGACATCTCTATGGACTTTGTGCACGGTTTGCCAAGGTCGAAAAAGGGGAAACGACGCCATTTGGGTGATCGTGGATCGATTAACGAAGGTGATACATTTTATTCCGCATAGGAAGGATGATCCGGTGGAGAAGTTAGCAAAGCTTTATGTGGATAACATAGTACGGCTTCATGGTGTGCCCCGCAGCATCGTGAGTGACCGAGTTGGGCGGTTCACGTCCAATGATTGGAGGCTGGTGCAACAAATGTTGGGAACAAAGTTGAAATTCAGCACAGCCACCCATCCGCAAACGGATGGGCAGACCGAGAGGGTCAATAGAACCATGGAGACATGCTCCGCATGTGTGTCTTGGATTTTGGGAAGCAATGGGAAGACCACCTTTATTTGGTGGAGTTCGCATACAACAACAGCTACCAAGCGAGTATTCAGATGGCGCCCTTCGAGGCCCTATATGGTAGAAGATGTCGCACGCCGTTGTCTTGGTTAGAAACGGGTGAGTCAAAGTTGTATAAGCGATCGGAAGTGGAGGAGGCTACTTCTTTGGGGAGAACCATTCGGGAGAGGTTGCTTATCGCTCAGGACCGACAAGCAAAGTACTATAATGCCAAGCACAGGAATGTGGAGTTCGCTGTGGGCGATTAGGTATACTTAAAGATCAAGTCGTTCAAGGGTGTCTCGCGGGTGCGACGAGTAAAAAAGCTAAGCCCGAGATACCTTGGGCCGTTTGAGGTTCTGGAGCGAGTTGGTGAAGCGGCCTATAGGTTGAAGCTTTCAGTGGAGCTAAGTGGTTTACATGATGTATTCCATATTTCGGTGCTTCGGAAGGTGGTGCAAGAGCCTACGCAAGTGATCGCGGTTGATCAAGTGCCGGTGGTTAGTGGGCTAACGACAAAAGTCAAGCCCGTGCGGATCAAGGACTCGGAGGTCAAGCGGCTACGCAATAAAGAGATCAGGATGGTCAAGGTCCGGTGGGGCAATTGCGGTCGTGAAGAGCTCTCTTGGGAGCGAGAGCAGACTATGCTTGACGAGTATCCGGAGTTGTTCCGCTCAGGTACAAGTTTTGTTTTTGTATACCTTTCCTTATGTAATTTCGTGGGCGAAATTCTTTTAAGAGGGGGAGAGTTGTAACGCCCCGAAACTCAAAGGAGCGAAGGGGGATGCTTTGGGCCAGTTTGGGTTCTGGCTGCAGGCACACGGCCTGGGACACGGGCGTGTCCCAGGGCGTGTCAAGCGCGTGTCGGCACTTAGCCGCGAAGTCGTCGAGATTTTCTCGACGAGTCGCTGAGAATGGACACACGGCCTGCGACGCGGGCGTGTCGCAGGGCGTGTCGACCCGTGTCGACACTTAGCCGCGGAGTCGTTGAGTTATACTCGACGATTCGTCGAGAATGGGCACACGGCCTGCGACACGGGCGTGTCGCAGGGCGTGTCGACCCGTGTCGACGATCGACCCGGGGAGTCGACGAGAATGTCTCGACGATCGTCGAGACAAGGCACACGGCCTAGGACATGGGCGTGTCCAAGGCCGTGTCATCAAGTCGTCGATCTTCACTCGACGAAATGTCCTGTGTACACGGCCTGGGGTCCAGGCGTGTCAAGGTGACACGGGAGAGGACACGGGCGTGTCCTAGAACCCGTGCAGTGCTCGGGTTGATAATGGGGGAAAATCATGGGGTACACGGCCGGCCTCACGGCCGTGTCAGCTGGAACACGGGCGTGTCAGCTCGAACACGGGCGTGTTCGATACCCGTGTGAGGGTCCAGGAGATTCGATTTTGACGGCGAATGCGGCACACGGCCCTGGACACGGGCGTGTGCCAGGCCGTGTTCGGTCCAGATTGGGCATTTCAGCCCCGAATCAAAGCCGTTCGTTTTCTTAGGTTGAGATCCAACGGCTGGGGGTTGTTCCTGAGAGGATATACCCGTGAGTTGACTTAGAAATCCATCATTTTCATACCTTATCATCTCTCCAAGTCTTTGGAGAAAGAGGAGAGCCATTGGAGGAAGAAGAACTAGATCCCGCCATTGGAAGAGCTTCGGAGCTCCGAATCGCGAGCCGACTCCGGATCCACGGAGGCAACGCAAGTGCGGTGATTTCCATCCGATTACTTTTCAATGGCGCCAAAGAGGAACTCAAGGGTAACGATCCTCATCTTGAGCATGAATAGCTCTCTTTCTTAGCATAGGAAGCCCGCTCTCGTGAGTTTGCGGAGAGTTGGAGGCGTTCCTTCGGGTAGATATGTAAAGTCCCCGTTGTTTAGAGTCCGTATGCGAGAACGGACATAGGCATGATGTGTGAAGCCTACCCGGACATGTTAGTCTGGATCGGTGATGTTGCATTGCATAAGGTCGGAGAAGACTCCGTGTTATTGGTTGTTTTCGGGTTTTCTACGCGGTAGATTGCAGCAGGGAGCCTTGGGGGACTAACCCAAAGGTGCACCCGGAAAACTAGGCGAATACGAGATCTTGCCAACTTGATGGCCTGAGAGCCAACTCGAACATAACTGAGTTATGTGACTTGCGGTAGAATGGGACTCGGTGAAAGTTTGACCCGCGCAAATGGCTTAAATTGTCGTTGCGAAGTGAGCACGGGTTAGATGGAGCCGTACCCGCTTTATGTCGTTCGGTTAAAGAGACCTAAGGTTACGTGGCACTTGCCGTTGGCATAGATGTGAGTCTTCGGCGGTCAATGGCTTAAATTGACGTGACCCATGCCATGAAGACAAATTGCTCATAGGTTTGGCCGTCTAAGTGGCGGTGGTGAGTCCGGAATGTTAATGGCTTTAATTGACGTGACATCGACCGGTTCACCGAGAATGTGCCCTGAGTGCACGGGGCGTGCGGCCGTACGAGCCAACGTCTGTGATGAAATGGCTATGGTTATATACATTGCTCGCTTATGCTAATGAAATGCAGGGAAGGAGCATCGCCGCCCCGAGTTGGGGGCGGGATCGTTATAATTTGGTCAGCATTGCTGACCGTTGCCTTGTTTTACCATTGTACGGTGGTTTGTTGCTTGCAGGTGCAGCTGGACCAAGCGGTCAATAGCGGGCTAAAGCCCTTTTTGCGAAGCTGGCCCTCGAAGGCCCAAGTAGAAGTGTTTACTGTTTTATCCATGTATGACCGGCCTGCGTGTCGTGGTTTGTAAAACATGTAATATTCAAGTGAAACCTTTTGTAAGGCCTTAAGGCCGGTTTTGGGTATTTTTGTATAACATTCCTAATTTGTACTAGTGGACATTCGTGCTCGATGCTGGGTTCTTGTTTACAACTTTTATAAACTGCTTCCGCTAGAATGCTCTGTGTAGGACGTTGAGATTGGTTGGATGGTTTCCATAAATAACCACCTGGTCTGTATGTGGTATATGGCGTCGGGCCCCGACCGGACCTACTGCTATATACTATGCGACGGATAGGGGGTGTTACAAAGCCAACGTCCGAGCACTAAGAATGTACACAGAGTTGATTGTCTTAGCCAACTCATACATCCGAGGCGAAAAGAGTAACTCAGGCTTCGTCTCCAGGCTTCTATCAGAGAAAGATCCTTCTCACAAGAAGCCTCCGAGATCTCCTTGGAAAGATTTCCCAACTCACTCGAGTAGGGAAAGAAGATTTCAACGCCATTGATACCCTTTCCCGAGCCGTGATCGTGCTCAAGATCAACTGCTACTGCTACCAGCTCCATCTTCACAAACAGTTGCGGTCCATCAACAGCAAGATGATGACTTGCATGAGTCTGAACTAGACGAAGTCATGCTACAAGTAAGCCAAGTCAGGAAGGATATGGCTAATTACAAAAGGCCTTATCGCCCATCTGATCAAAGATCCAAAGACTCAGAACCATATTGCGAATTCCACATAAATCCAGGCCACCTGACTGAGAATTGCCAAGCACTCCGCCAACTGGTGCAAAGGATGCTCTGGCAGGGTAAGATGCGTGACCTGCTTCCCAAAGAAGATCGCCCTGATCCAGGAACCTCAAAGGGCAAAGAAGTTGCAGACATTCCTTGCAGCTCAAGAGGAGTGAGCCTAGTTGAAGAACACCCTCTCCTTGTTGTTAACAATACCATTAAGACCTTTGATGTCGATGATGAGGGCGCGCTTGGAAGACTATTCTAAGCCGGCAAAGGATTTCATAGTTCTTCAATTTTTTTCACAACCATGATGGGTTATCTCTACTCTTACTCTTTCAAACATTTTCTTTATAAAACACTTCTAAGTGTTCATTCTTGCTTTTCAATAAAGATTTCATCAGGGATCTCATACTGACACAGTTCCCTTTTTGTAATGCTTCTTCCTCCATTTTTCTCTTTGTCAAAGAGATCGTTGAACCAATGAGATATCGACAAGTCTTGTCGTTCCCTCCGTAGATTGTTCTTTGGCACGACCGCTACGACCACATACTGTGGGGAGTGTTCACGTATGTGTAGTAGGAGCCGTTCAATCTACGATGTTGGGCTTCAGACTTCGGATCCTAGCCGGCATCTGACACAGAGTGTGTGCTAGGGAGGCCATGTGTTAGCTCTGTTGTGCTTCGTTAAGGATACATTACAGTTACGATGATCTTTGCTTGACAAGCAATGGCGACCAAGCGTAGTCTTGTCTCTTCGATCATCTCATGACTGTGATGGTTGAACACTCTATGGTACTCTCAATCCATGCCTTCGCGGGATCCACAATTCCATTGATCTTTCCGCAGACAAGCAATGCTTTAGGCCACTTGGCGCAACTAGTCTCATTGATCAGTGACGATTGTACCCAAGGCAAGAGAGTAGTGCATCTGTCGCTTACTTCTTAGGATTTTTTGTGCATGTCTCCCTTTTGTGCTCTGTCAAGGGAGTATAGCTAGTCCGCTCTTAGTAGTGCTATACTCGTGACGACCTTTCTCAGGCAAGCGATGCATAAGGCCCACGGGTGATCTCCTGTGGCAGCATCCAGTCTTCCTTGGTCACCTTCGAGTATAGACCTCTTTTTTATCAACAGCCTCTTTCACAGGTGAACAGGTTAAATCCGACCTACCAAAAGGATTCACAACATTCATTTTGGTTATGCTCATCTTATATGCGTTGCCTACATAATCTCTATCAGATGATGACTTACAAGCTCTATACTTATATAAGCTCCATTACTCTTATCAAGTGTTAATGAAATCAAACATTGATCAAAGAATCTAACTCTCCTTGATCATCAAACCATGCTATTGGAATCTAGTTAAGATTGGCAGAATTCGTCAAGTTTCTTCTCTGCTAATCTGATCACATCCATCCTATCATATCAACAGTCAACATTCGACTTATTGATCTGGACTTCACGTTAAAGATATTATCTATAATATAGCCAGAAGATCACTACTCTGGTTTGATCTCCATTCAATTATTGGCAGAGTTCATCAGGCATTTCCTTTGCTATTTGATCATATCCATCTTATCTCATCAACAGTTAGCACCTGCAAGCCTTATCCAGGTACTTGCAGCTTAGTTCATTATAATATGTCTGCTGCTCACTCTTCTCTTTGCAGTGATTAGTAGGCACCTACAAGTTTCCTCCCAGGTACTTGCAACCTTCTTTCATATATTATGTCTGCTGCTCACTCTTCTCATTGCAGTGATTAGCAGGCATCTGCAAGTCTTATCCAGGTACTTGCAGCTTAGTCTTTCATATATTATGTTTGTTGCTCACTCTTCTCCTTGCAGTGATTAGCAGGCATCTACAAGTCTTATCCAGATACTTACAGCTTAGTCTTTCATATATCATGTCTGCTTCTAACTCTCATTTTGCAGAGATCAGTCGATGCTTGCAAATTTCTTCACCGGTACTTCAACTTTCATATATTATGTCTGCTTCTAACTCTTCTCTTGCAGAGATCAGCAAATACTTGCAGGTTTCTTCATGTACTTGGAAGCTACTTTTATATTATGCCTGCTTCTAAACTCTTTTCTTGCAGAGATCAGCAGATACCTGCAAGTTGCCTTCAGGTATTTGCGGCTTCCTTTACCCTCATATTTGCTTCTAACTTCTCTTTTGCAGAAACCAACAAACAATTGCAAGTTCTCTTCAGGTACTTGCAACTTGTTTTTCCTTTCATGCATATTGCTTACTCTTCTTTTTGTAGAGGACAGCAGGTGCTTGCAAGACCCCTTCAGGTACTTGCAAGTTATTGTTCCTCTATGCTTTCTTCTCACCTTCATTTTGCAGAACTCGGTATAAGGCGGTCTTCTTCGTTTTGCAAAGGCAAACTCAGGTACATGCAAGGTGTACCTTTCATACATGCATACACTAACTTTTCTTTTGCAGGAAAAAGACAGGCATTAGTAAACTCCTAAGGAGAGACATCAGGTTCTATCTCTCCTTGTCCCCTCCTCTTTCTTTGGGGTGGATCACGATTTTCGTGAGTCTCTAACTTTTTCGAAGTTCCCTTCTGAACTTAAAAAAGTGCGGGGATTATGTTAACCCCGAAATCGGCGATCCTTCCCAAGGTAGCCAGTTCGCTCGTCGTGGCCTGCTCCGGGTTCCTCTTAGAGGTCGCGACGTCTTAGGTTGGGCGGACAGGCTTTTCTGTCTGCTCAGGCCGCGCGGCTTAGGCGGTCTCAGCAGTCTGACCGTCCAGGCCGCGCGTTGTTCTTTCGGCAGGGGCCGCTGACTGCTTCTTTAGTCCGCCCCTGCAGGTCGCGCCCTTTGTTAGCTTAACCGCAACCATCTCAACAGATGCCCCTTTGCCGGACTCGGGTCCCTATCCGCCCAGGCCGGCAACAAGCCGCTACTTATCACGCTCCTGACAGGTGACGTCCAATTTTGACGGACTCGGATGTCTACCCGCCCATACCGCTCAAATCGCCAAACAACAGTGGTGACCTGCCCCCAGGCCACCAGCCAGCTACCGCAGTTTCCACCCCGCTGACACGGGCGGCCTGCCCCGTCAGTCTGGCAGGTCACCCCTCCCTTGTCCTAGTAGGTGCGACAAGTTCCATTCAACAATGGCGGGCTCCAGCAGCATGGGCAGCCAACCTCATCAGTTCGCCTAAGGAGCGTAGACGCTCCAGCTCTCCGGTTACCCACAAAGATCAGCGCACGCCCAGTTCATCGCGAGCTGAGCGGACTCGAAGTGCAGTCAAGCCTTCCAGACCACCTACATTGATGAACCCTAACACCAGCTTCTCAGCGACAGCAGGCCTCTTCATTCAACAGCATAGGCAGACTCAGCTTGTCAGCAGAGGCGGACTCCGCGGACTCAGCGGATTCGCTATGCAGCCCGCCATTCTTCGGCCTCCACCTGCTTCTCCCCAGTAGAAGACATTGCCAGACCGCGCAGCCTCCTGCGGACTCTGCGGACTCAGCGGATATCCCTCAGTACGCACCTTTAGCACTTGCTCAGTTCCGCAATGGCGGACTCCGCGGATTCTCCTCGCAGTCCGCCACATAGCTTCCAGCTCCCGTTTCCCAGCAGCGGGCAGAGTCCTTCAGCCCGCACAACCTTGGCGCGGGCTCGATCAGCTCAGCAGTAGGCGCGGACTCTTCCCAGTCCTCCATCAGCAGGACCAGCTCCAGAAGCAAGCCCCAGTCCGCACGGCCTGTTGCGGACTCGGCGGACTCCATCCTCTTCTAGCTCAAGTTACCGTCTCACCGAGGGTAACTTCACCGCAAGCCGTTACCTCCTCGGGCCTATAAATATACCCATATGCTTCTCATTTTTGGAGAGGACACAACATCGCCAAGGTGCTCACGCTCGAAGATAGCCCACAGCAAGCTCAAGCTGCCAACCCCTGCGGACTCCTCTTCTCAGTCCGTACCTTCTCATCTGCACTTAGTCGCGCGGCCTGCCGACCCGACTCTCCAGTCCGCACGATCTCAGTTCTTCCTTTGACCGCGCGGTCTTCCGGCCTCCAAACTCAGTCCGCGCGGCTTCCTCTAGCACTCTTTCCTTAGCCGCCAGCTTCCTCTTTGTACCCCTTTATTGCTTTCCTGTAAAGGTGTATTAGCAAGTTGTAATAACTCAATATTAATCAAAGGAAAGTCCGTCGCAAGAGTGGCATTTAAGTCGCGGCGGGCGAAGTCTGTTGTTGTCGCTGCTAGTGGCCCCTCTCTTCTCAGCTCAGCTCAACTCTCTCAACACCAACCTGCAAGCACGACCGTCAAAGTAACTATCTGCTCGACAGCTCTTGATCAATCTCCTCTTTTGATCAACCTTCTCTGTTGATCATCAGCCTTCCCAGCTGCTCTCAACAAACCTCTCCACAATCCCCGCAACCCTTGGACAAGCGCTTGCTCCACTCTCGAGCACTCAGAAGCTTCCTCTTCTCCTCTCCTCAACCCCGCAACCTTCACCCTCTTCTTCACCTTGCCCGTGAGATCGAACACTCCTCCGTGTTAACTAGGCGGTGTCGTTTTCGCGCATCAACAATTACCAGTTTCAAGTCACTCTCGTTATCACTACGAATCAGGGTTGGTCCCTTCACCTCCTAATCAACATCCTTCACCAATCTTTGTAGCCAGATGCACTCCTGAGTTGTTCGGGATGACGTCTTGTACTCTTCCTCAATAGTAGAGAGGGAAATCGAATCCTGCTTCTTGTTGCACCGGGAGATAGAAGCATCTATGCACATGAACACATATCCAGATGTCAACTACCAATCATCAACATCTCCTGCATAATCTGCATTCATGTACCCATACAGGGCAAAATTCGAATCTCTTCTACACAATAAACCCATGTACAGGGTTGTCTTCACATACTTCAAAATTTCCTTTATCGCCTCTAAATGAGGCAATCGCAGCTCCTGCATATATTTGCTAACCCGGACAACAACAAACACAATGTCTGGCTGAGTGATAGATAGATAGATCAAACTCCCCATCAAAGATTGGAATATCATCGGGTCAGTAAGAACTCTCCCTTCATCCTTCTAAAGCTTCAGCCCAAACTCGAGCGGCACAGAAGCGTTCTTCCCTTCCTTTATGCTGAATCGCTCCATGATCCTCTCGGCATAGGACCTCTGAAACATGAGCAGACCGCTCTCCCTCTTATCAACTTCTAATCCAAGGAACTGGTGTAGCTCACCCAAATCCTTCTTCTCTAAAAGGATTTGTTGGGTATTGTATTCACAATAACCTAGATTTGTGTGAAGTCATCTTTGAACTAAGATGAATTAAGAATGTATTTGATGTTATTCTTTAGTTGAGTGCTTGCAGGTAATTATTGTTAAGTGTAGACTAATGTCAGTTTATAATGAGTCACTAAACACAGGACCATGCAATGTAATCCCTCATTGTGTGACCCATGATGTTGACTCATGTGTAACCTATCTATTGGGATGCAATTCAAGTACTAAAGCAATGGAAGAAAGGAAGGGTTGTTGTTTTCAAGAAAGAAGAATCGGTTATTTAGAGAAAATTTTCTAAGTCCTTTTCTCGAGAAATGAAGTGTGTTTCTTGAGAAGTCTAAGTTCAGTTCTCGAGAAAGCAATGCTTTTCTCGAGAAACCTTAAGAGTTCTCGAAATATTCTCAGGAACAGCCTTTAAGTCTTTTTCTTGAGAAAAGCCCTGAAGATTTCTCGAGAAACCAAGTTCATTTCTCGAGAAAGCAAAGTAGTTCTCGAGAAGTCAAAAGTGTTTCTCGAGAAGCCAAGTATGTTTTCTCGAGACATCAAATTCTTTCTCGAGAAATAAGTCTTTAGTTCAAAATTGTGCCAAGTATTTTCTCGAGAAACCAAGTCAATTTCTCGAGAAAGCAAAGTAGTTCTCGAGAAGTCAAATTCATTTCTCGAGAATATCTAATTCTTTTTCTCGAGAAACCAAGTTCTTTCTCGAGAAATCAGTTCCACACTTCAAAGATTTTGCGTAAAGTATTTTTCTCGAGAAGGCTATGACCATTTCTCGAGAAACCAAACTCTTCTCGAGAAATCATATTTCTTCTCAAGAAATAGAGTTGCAGAAGATTTCTTTTTAAATCTGTCTGACGAGATTTCGATATAATCTAAGTATCTCATGATTGGTCCACGTGGATCATTCCATAATGATTTTAGACCGTTAGACGATGTTCTATATAAAGTCTTTTTTAGAGGAATCGCTAAACCTAACAACAAGATTATTCTGAATCGCACCGCAATTTCAAGTCGGGAGAAGTCGTGCCATCATCATCGTTCTTCATTGTCGCTCTTCTTTCGATCCAGCGATTCCAGGACGAAAAGATTCGACAGATCACAGATTCAAGTTCTTCAAACATCTACTTGATCGTGTCGGGTCCTAAGGTTTTCAGATCAAGTTTTCTCGAGATTTCTTCCTCAACTTCTTCTCAGAGATTTTCATTTTTCAAGAACGAAGAACATTGAAGATTTCAGATCTGAAAGTAAAAACGTTTCTATTGTTGTTGTAAAAATTATTCTAACTCTTGTAGGAGTTTTGTCTCGGAGTTTGTAGAAGCTTTGTCTCCGAGTTTGTAGGAGCTTTGTTCTCCGAGTGTGTAGAAGTGTGTTATCTTCGAGTTGTAGGAGCGTTGCTCTGAGTTGTAGGATTGTTGCAATCCGAGATTTAGTGGAGTAACCGAGGCTAGCCCTGGTGCTAGATAGGCGAGGTGGAAAGTGGATGTACCCAAGGTTGGGGAACCACTTTAAATTCCTTGTATCGTCTAGCTTGTGCTTGATTATTTTCTGTGTTGATTACTCTCAAATTTTTATTCCGCAGAAGACGCAGAACTCACTCATTCACCCCCATTTAGGTGATTTAGGTAGGCAACTAGATACTTTCAATTGGTATTAGAGGGAGGTTGTTCACAAAGGTTCACACCTTGAAGATATCTTTATCGAGTTGTCGTAGAGTTTATCAAGCATGGACAGATCAAAGGATTTCACAAAGCTTCCGGTGTGCACCAAGACTAACTTTTCCATGTGGAAAGAGAGAATAAAATTCTTTATGGAAGCTGTTATCCCCGCATCTTCATGATAGTGGAAGAAGGTCCCTATGTTCCCATGATTGCTTCACTATCGATCCACCAAGAAAGTGCAAGAAACTGATGGATCTTGACAAAGATGAGATTTCCCTTGTCTCTCTAGACAAGAAAGCCAGAACTCATCGCAAACGCAATCGATGATTCAATGTTACAAAATCTGATACACTGCCAATCGCCAAGGAAATGGCAGTCTTTAACGTCATGATGGAGGTACAGAAGAAGTAAGGGATGACATAAGATCCCTTCTGAACCAGAAGTATGAGGCCTTCAAGAAGGCCCCAAGGATACAATAACTGATACATTTGAGAACTTCTTTAAAATTGTCAATGACCTGAAGAGCTGCGGCCAGATTTTCACAAATGGAGAACTAAATGACAAGTTTCTAAGATCCTTAACTAAGGAATGGGACAATAAGATTTGTGTTATCAGGGATTTTGGGAGACTGGCTGATACTGACCCCCAGAACCTCTTCAGGAAGCTTATGTCCTATGAGCTTCAAATCAACTCCAGAAAAGCTGAAGAAGAGGGTAGCAGACCTTCATCAAAGGAGAAGTCTGTTGCATTGAAGGTAGATAGCTCAAGAAAGGCTAAAGCAGCATCTCCTGCTCCCACTCAGGAATAAAGTGAAGAAGAAGACTCAGATCCAAGCACCTCAGGCTCAGAGTTATCTGATGGAGAGTTCTCTCTTCTCTCCAGACAGTTCAAGAAGTTTCTCAGCAAGAAGAAACAAATGAGAGGCAAAGACTCCTCATATAGAAGATCACGTCACGATGGCGATTTTCAAAAGAAACGTTATACAAATGACAGGTATAAGTCTAAATAGAACAACATATTTCTGCTGACATTGTGTGCTATTGTTGTTAAGACGCACGTGATCGCCAACTGCACACATAAGAAGAAAGAGGGGAA
This sequence comes from Platanthera guangdongensis, assembly GCA_039583875.1. NCBI lineage: Eukaryota > Viridiplantae > Streptophyta > Magnoliopsida > Asparagales > Orchidaceae > Platanthera > Platanthera guangdongensis. The sequence goes on along the minus strand of CM077160.1, from coordinate 139,999,045 downwards.
GAAAGAAGAACTTAAGTCCTCCCACGACAAAAAAATAGGACAAGAGATTCATGACAAAGAAGCAGAAGAGCTTCAGTGACACTGGCTAATCTGAGTCAAGTGAGAATGAAGAAGCCTACTTCGGGCTCATGGCTCACTACGACGAAGAAGAAGTTGACCCCCAATTTCATGGGGAGATAAAATCCACACCATTCTTTCGGAGTCTGATGCTCCAAACGATGATCATGAGGACTGTCCCTCTAATGATGAATCAGAACTCATGGCTCAGTATAAAAGAGCTTGTTAGAACCCGCCAACCCATTAGTCATCTCAAAACCCAGTGTTGAATGAGGGTGGCGGGGTACATGAACACAAAGTGGAGAAGTCTGCAGGCTTGTGGACTACCCCAACCACAAACCGCGGGGATATTCCGCCACACAAGGGGGCCCACCGGGGTCAACCCAGACCTGGAACGCGATGGGGAAAGCCCAAACATGCGGTCCCACACACACTGTCCTGCTGGCAAATAAGTCTCAACACACCCTGAGCAGGACAACCTGTCTCTGATACCATGTTAGAACCCGCCACCCCATTAGTTCATCTCAAACCCAGGGTTGAGATGAATGGTGGCGGGGTACATGACCAAATTGGAGAAGTCTGCAGGCGGTGTGGGACTAACCCCAACCACAGAACCGCGGGGATATTCCGCCACACAAGGGGCCCCCGGGGTCCACAACCCAGACCTGGAACGATGGGGAAAGCCCCAAACATGCGGTCCCACACACACGTGTCCTGCTGGCAGATATAGTCTCAACAAGCTAATCATGGTCTATGACTGGTGGTAGAAAAGTTGTAGAACTCAGGCCAAGGAGATCAATCTCTTAAGGCTGTGGAGACCACTCTAGGGAGGAAGTTGCAAGAATGAACTCACTCAGAGAGGAACTCCACGTTCTGGTCGATGATAACAACAATTCACACGAGCTCCTTAACCTTAAAGAGAAAATCATCGAGAGCTGGAAGGAGCTTGCTGCCGAAAAGAAACTTTTGAAAGTTTCTCCAAGCCCAAGATAATCCTTCCACTTGTTGCTGAATTCTCTGTTCAGGCTAAAGAGCTAGCTTAGGCCATATGGCTGCTCCTAGAAAGTCTTCTAGGCGAGCAAAGGCCAGAAGGATGAATAAGGCTGCTATGAAAGCAAGCGTCGAAGCTAAAGGTAAAGCACCAGAAAGTCAAAAAGTTCAAGAAGGTGATATTCCCTTCTAACATGTTTGACTTTGAGACTTCCTATGGACATCTAACCCGACCAACTTACGTTGAGCCGGTTGATAGATACCAGGGGTGGACTCATCCCCAAAACTTCGGTGTTAGTGTCTTCAAAGCACCTCATGAAGAGATTACTCTATAGAGCTATGGTCTGTATGTTCTGGTTTCAAATCAAAGAAGCTCCAATGATGAAACTCGTTGCTCAAAAGCCACTTGAGAAGAAGAAGCCATGTGAGTGATATCACCACAAGGCTTCTACCTCCAAGTCAGTCACTCCTACCAGACCACACGTTCAAAAGGTCAAGTAGGAGACTTGGAAAAGATACAACAGGTTTGAATGTTGGTGCTGCGACAAAGTTGATCACTTTGTTGTGGATTGCTGGTTTAATTCCAGAAACTTGAAACTCCTCAAGTTAATCATACGAGACAGACCACTCGTAGTGTTAACACTCGTAGGGGGAGTATGCTAACAAGGAACCAAAGACCCAAATCTTATTGGGTTCCTAAGGTAAAATGATCTATGATTGCAGGTATGCCCAAAGGCCAACAAAATGTATATCTGGTATTTAGACAGTGGATGCTCTCAGCATATGACTGAGACAAGAAACCTACTTCAAAATTATACTCCAGTCAAAGATGGTCCAAAGGTTATCTTTGGTGGCTCTGACTGGGAAATTACAAAAGGCTACGATATGATTTCTAATGGAGTAGTCTCATTCACTAATGTGGCTTATGCGAAAGGATTGGAACATAAGTCGGTTATGTGATAATAGCTTTATTGTTATTTTCTTCAAGGATAGGTGCTGATAAAATCGACCTCTACTATGGAGATGGTGTTTAACAGGCACCAGGAGTCGAAATATTTTTTGTCTTAATTTTTTATGCTTAGACACTTCTACCCCGTGTGTTTTGTTGCAAAAGATAGTGCATCTCTTTGTGACCAATACACAAGAGATTTGCACATATTAATTTCAAAACTATAATATGTTATTTTCTCAAGACGATACCGATGCACATACCATGATGCAATATAAAATAAGTGCATTAAAGAGATTTCATGTCATGCACCCAAATAGGCAAGCAGACAAGGGTCACCTTTAAGGGTATTGCTGATCAAGATTCCTCAAGGTGCTTGTATTTACTGCACATGGACTTATTCGCTAATGCAAGTTCGTAGCTTAGGAGGTAAGTCATATACGATGGTAATTGTATGATCACACTCACATTTTAACTTGTGTGTTCTTTCTAAACGAAAGTCAGATACCTTTGATGTGTTCACGAATTTTGTCAGGCAAATTCAGAATGAATTAAACTGTTCAGTGGTCAGAATCAGAAGCGACCGTGGAATAGAATTTGAATCTGGTGCCATGACAGAATTCTATGGAAGTCTAGGTATCTTTCATGAGTTTTCCTCCCTGCGTACTTCACAGCAAAATGGAGTTGCAGAGAGAAAGAATAAACACTCATTAAAAGCATGTACTACAATGTTGACTGACTCTTCTCTACCATAGTACTTCTGGGATGAGGCCATCAATACAGCTTGTCACGTGCAAAAAGAGCGTTGATCAATAAGAGCCATCGTAAGACTCCTATGAGCTACTGAAAGGCAGGAGATCGACTGTGTCCTACTTCAGGATCTTTGGTAGAAAATACTATGTACTTATAATGGTAAATATCATCGTACAAAGTTTGGAGAAAAATATTTTGAAGGATTTTTGTAGATTACAGTAGTCATAGTAAGGCTTATAGAATTTTTAATAAGAAAACTCTAGTGGTAGAAGAGTCTATTAACGTTGTATTTGATGAGACAAAGCATGCTATAAAAGAAACTCTTCCAGTGTTTTCGTTGAAGATGCAGGTTCAAGACTGAAAGAGTTAAGCTTGGATGAGACAGTTGAAGAAAATGCTCAAAAGTTTATCAAGATCCTCCTCCAACCTCAATTGGAGAGGAAGATCACAAGATGAAAAAGTTATCCAAGTTAAGAAAAGACTCTAGAAATATATAGAAGAATCTCCCGATGCAAGAACACTAGAGCCAGACACTTGAGGGATCACCCGATTGATCAAATCATAGGAGATCCTCGTGATGATGTAAGAACTCGAAGAGGTACTACTAATGAAAATGCATTTGAGTTTTCTCTCGTTGATTGAACCAAATAAATTTGAAGAAGCAAATAAAGAACGCATCTTGGATAGTTGCAATGGAACAAGAACTCAATCAGTTCAAGCGCTTCCAAGTCGGAAGCTTGTACCAAGACCCAAAGGCAAAAATATAAGTTTAAAACAAGTCCGGAAGCTTGTACTAGGAACAAATTGGATGAAGATGGAACCATCATCAAAAACAAATCCAGACTTGTAGCTAAGAGATACAGACAAGAAGAAGGCATCGATTTTGATCAGACCTATACTCCAGTGGCAAGACTCGAATCCATCAGGTTGTTTCTCGCATATGCTGCTCTCATGAGTTTCATTGTCTATCAAATGGACGTGAAATCAGCTTTCCTCAATGGTAAAATAAAGGAAGAAGTGTATGTGGAACAACTTCTAGGTTTTATTGATCCTAACCATCCTGATTATGTTTATTTATTATTCAAAGCATTATATAGTTTAAAACAAGCCCCATGAGCTTGGTATGAAACATTGTTTAACTTTCTTCTTGAGAACAAGTTTACAGGGGGAAAGATCGATAAGACATTATTTCTTAGGGAAGTACAAGACAAGATTTTGTTAGTACAAATTTATGTCGACAATATTATCTTTGGTTCTACTAATGACAATATTTGCAAGAAGTTTTCCAAACTTATGGAAGGAAAGTTTGAAATGAGCAGTATAGGTGAGCTGAAGTATTTCTTAGGACTTCAGGTGAAGTCATCTGGAGATGGAATTTTCATCTCTCAGACGAAGTTCACCAAGGAGTTGCTAAAGAAATTCGGATGGAGAATGCAACCTTATGAGGACTCCAATGGGTTCAGCTTTAAAGCTCTGGACAAGGATGAGAAAGGGAAACCTTTTTATGAAACAAAGTATAGTAGCATAATTGGATCATTTCTCTATCTTACTATAGCAAGCCTGACATAATTTTTCAACATGTGTGTGTGCTAGATATCAGGTGAACTCTAAGGAATCTCCTACACTGCTGAAAGCGGATTTTGAGATACCTTAAGAGAACACCAAATCTTGGCTTATGGTGCCCAAAAAGTAATGAAGCAAA
>CM077160.1:139947884-139994094 GCA_039583875.1 Platanthera guangdongensis | reverse complement strand
GGTATATCTGAAGCATCTTTCATGAAAACACCTAGGCCTACTAATGCTGTATTGGATGCTGATGAACATGAGAAATCTGTTGATCAGACAACATATAGAACAATGATTGGCTCCTACTGTACCTTACAGCTAGTAGACCAGATATAATTTTTGCTACATGCATATGTGCTAGGTTCCAAGTAAGCCCTAGAAAGTCACACCTAACACTAGTAAAGAGGATTCTCAGGTATGTTAAAAGTTGTCCTAATCTAGGTCTCTGGTATCCAAAGATTCAGCATTTGAATTAACTGGATTTTCTGATGCTGATTATGCTGGATGCAGAATTGACAGGAAAAACACCAGTGGAACTTGTCAGTTCCTTAGTGACAGACTTGTCTCTTGGTTTTGTAAGAAACAAACTTCTGTATCAACTTCAACTGCTGAAGCTGAATATATGGTTGCAGGCAGTTATTGTTACAAATCTTGTGGATTCAAATTAAATCCTAGACTATGGCTACAACTTAGAGAAGTCAAAAATCTTTTGTGAGAACACCAATGCTATTTCTATAGCTCAAAATCCACTCCTCCATAGTAGGACAAAACACATAGAGATTAGGCTTCACTTTTACGGGATAATGTTGAGAAGAATAAAATTGAACTTCAATATATCCCAACTGATTTACAAAGGGGAGATATTTTCACCAAGCCTTGGATGAAAAGAAACACACCTTCTTCCTAAATCAGTTAGGAATGTTAGATGGAGGAGATCTAAAATAATATCCAAGATTTTAAAAGTTAAAAATTGACCAAGACTAGGCAAACATCTTGATTTTTCTTAGTGTCTAGAGTGTCTTTCTGGTCTCTGAACTGCGCTCGACAATTTTCCCCCTGTTGGGTACATTAGTTTAAATGTACCTGATTTGAAGAAGCCTCACCCAACTTAATGATATACATCAAAATGTATTTGATGTGTTTTGAGTTTACATGTGCAAGTTAAGTATTTGCAGGAAAGATGTAAAAGTTTCTAAGTCCATGTGTCGACACCAGAGGGAAAGTGTCGACACTTAAGAAGACTTGTGTCGACACCCAGGCAAGCAGTGTCGACACTTGGAGTCATTGTGTCGACACCAGGGATGCTGAGTCGACACCAGACAGAAAGCTTTGTCGACACAAGGAGCTGTGTCGACACTCAATGAAGAAGAGTGCAGTGAAGCAGTGTCGACACATAGCAGTTGTGTCGACACCCAGTGAAACTGTGTCTACATAAGAAAGTGTCGACACAAGTAAGAATGTGCCGACACTCAGCTGAAGACTCAACACTTGAAGAAAGTGTCGACACAAGGAAGAATGTGTCGACACTCAGCAGAAGACTCAACACTTGAAAAAAGTATCGACACCCAGAACAATGTGTCGACACACTGCAGAAGAGTCAACACTTGAAGAAAGTGTCGACACAAGGAGCTGTGTCGACACTTAGCAAAGTTCAAGAATATTTTAAGTACAAGTGCCGATACAAAGGAGATGTGTCGACACTCAGCAAAAGTCTCAATAGAAGAAGAATGTGTCGACACAAGGAGCTGTGTCGACACTCAGCAAGTATCAACACTGAAGACATGTGTCGACACCAAGAAGCAGTGTCGACACTGACAAGTTCAACACATAAAGATATGTCGACACAAAGGTGTTGTGTCGACACTTAGAAGAATTCAGCAAAATACTGAAGTATAAGGACTTGTGTCGACACTCAATTTCAGTGTCGACACATGAATAAAGAAGCAGTGTCGAGATATAAAATCTACAACACAAGGAGTTGTGTCGATACCTTGTAGGCTAGTGTCGACACTTAGACAACTTGTGTCGACACTTGGTCTATATGTGTCGACACTTAAAGACAGACAGTCTCGACACTTACAGACAGTTACAGAATTTTCAAGAACTGACTGGATGACTTGACAGCTGCCATTCCAGCCGATCTACTGCACCTGTCAGAGTTGTCAGAAATCAGTTATGAACCGGACCAGCCGGTTACCATGAAGAAGGCCTATACATAGGCTTATACTGTCTACAGAAAAGGTTGATCAAGTGGTTGTGAAGTGGTTGATCAAGTAATTGTCTAAGTTGTTCAAGTGATCAATATACAAAGAAGATCTAGCTATTCTTGAAGATTCTAGTGAAGATCTAAGAAGTTGGAGAGAGAGAGCTCCATCCAAGAAGTCAGCTATTGGAACCAGGCTGAGAAGAAGGGTTCAGATTTGTTCTGAATCTTAAGTAGCAGAGATCAAGGATCAACTGCAGAAGAGATCAATCTTATTGAGTTCTACATTCAAGAAGCTTTGAAGAAAGCCAAGTCAGATTGATTTCAGCTGAGTTCTTCCAAGAACTCATCAAGAAACTCACAACTCTTCTCTCTTTTCTCTGAGTTGTTGAGTATACATTTTGTATTCAAATTATCTTGTAGGATCCTTAGGGATCTGAGTCTTGTAAGCCTGTAATTATAAAGGCTGAGTGTAGGGCTTGAGTGCCTGAGTGTAGGAGATTGGAATCTCTGAGTGTAGGCCTGTTGTGGCTGAGTGTAGGCCTTGATGGCTGAGTGTAGGCCTTGGTGGCTGAGTGTAGGCTTTGTGAAGAAGCTGAGTTGTAGGGCCTTGGGCCTGAGGTGTAGGAACCTGTGTTGTAGGTTCTGAGTGTAAGATCTGAGGATCTGAGATAGTGGAGAAGTTGGGCCGAATCTAGTACACTGCTAGATAGGCGAAGGGGGAAAGTGGATATACCCAAATCTTGGGGAACCACTATAAAACTGTGTGTCTACTGTGTGCTGTGGAATTCTGTGATTGCTGAATGTGTGCTGTGATAAATTAGATAGAATTCTGTGTTAGATTCTGTATTCTGCCTTAAAAAGTTAAAAAGATTCAAATCACCTATTCACCTCCCCTCTAGTTGTTTAGGTACAATATCTTTCAAGTGGTATCAGAGGGAGGTTACTCAAAAAGGGACATAACTGTCTGAGTAGATCCTGTTGGCAGATTCAGTCTAAGTCAAATTACAGAATCAAGAAAATCAAGAACCATGAGTTCCACTGAGAATCATAAGGAATTGGTATCCATGAAGCTACCATTTGCAGAAAGGAAATCTTTGGCATTTGGAAGGAAAGAGTGAGACTTTTTATGGAAGCCTCAGACCCTAGGATTTATATCACAGTGAAAGAAGGGCCTTATGTGCCCATGAAGGTTTCAGTCTTAGATGCAAATCAGAGAACACCTAAGGATTTCTCTGAAATGACAAAGGATGAAATTGTTCTAGCCACTATGGACAAAAGGCACAAAACATCATTGTGAGTGCTATAGATGATGCAACTTTTCAGAATTTGATACACTGTAAGACAGCTAAAGAGATGTGGGATACTCTTATTGTGTATATGGAGGGTTCTGAAGAAGTCAGGCAAGACCGAAAATCCTTGCTCAATCAAGAATATGAAAGTTTTAGACAAGGAAAAGCTGATAGCATAACTGAATGCTATAAAAAGTTCTATAGGATTATGAATGAGCTCATGTCCTATGGCAGAGAGTTCAGTAATTATGAACTCAATGATAAGTTTCTAAGGTCCCTAACAAAAGATTGGGACACCAAGATCTGTGTCATTAGGGAAATGGCAAAGTTAGCAGAAATTCCTCCACCAACACTATTTGGGAAATTGCTATCCTATGAGATACAGTTGATGGTGAGGAAAGAAGAGGAGAAATCAACAAGAAGTGAACATAAAGAAAGGACAGTGGCCTTCAAAACAGAAGCCCCCAGAAAGTACAGAAGTAAGTCACCAACTCCACCATCAAAAGTACCTGAAACTGAGTCAGATGAGTCAGCAAGTAGAAAGTCTGAAAGCAGTGAAAGTGATGAGGACTTTGCTGACTTCACAAGACATTTCCAGAAGTTCTTAAAGAAGAGACAGTGGAGGACAAGGCCATCTACTTCACAGGGAAAGAAGACTATTTTCAGAATAAAAAGTCTTCAAAGAAAGACAGGAAAAGACTAAGTCTAGCAAAGCAACTCTTTCAAAAATAGTATGCTATTGCTGTAATAGACAAGGCCATGTTGTTGCAGATTGTCCAGAAAAAAAAAGAAGGAGTCTAGTGACAAGAAAAGGACTCAATACAAGGGCAAGAAGGAAAAGTCTCTTGTTGCCAAAAAGGACAAGAGCCTGCTAGATATTTCTTCATCAGAAACTGAGTCAGATGCTGAGGCATATATAAGACTGTTTGCTGAGGAAGAAGAAGAAGAGTTCATTCAGATCATGAACTCTATATATGAACAAGAGGATAGCTAGTGCCAAGGACTAATGACATTGACAGAAAGTGACAAAATCCTATAGCAGCCAGGACCTAGTAAGGTACAACATTGTTCTTTAGTTCAATTTCTTGTGCCAGTACAGAATCAGATTCATCATCATCAAGTGATGAGAGTGCATCTGAGTCTGAAGAAGATATTCATCAGTTGATAGATGAATATAAAGTTCTGTTGCAAGCATTTAAGAAATGCAAATCCTTGGCCAAGAGTCAAGCTAAGGAGATTGCAAGTCTGAAAATGGCTGCAACTGATTTTGAGAAGTTGTTTGATCAAAAGCTTAATGAGATAGCCAGACTGAAGCACATAACTGTGATTCAGATGGGGACTATATCATTTAAGAATGATCAAATCAAGAGTCTGGAGATTAATCTTCAGAAGGAGAAAGACTTAGTTGCTAGGTTTTCTAAACCAAAGTCTGTTTTACCCATAATTGATGAATTTGTTCATCATAATGGTAAAGCTGGACTGGGGTTTTCAAAACCTGCTAGAACTGTTCAGTCCAAGTCCAAGTCCAAGGGCAAAGCCCCAACTCTCAACAAGTCAGCTGTAGATAAAACAGCAAAGACAGTACCTAAGCAAAGGTACAATAAGTTTGAGTGTTGGTGTTGTGGCAAGGTAGGCCACTTTGCAATGGACTGTTGGCATAATGCTAGTGCCAAAGTGAGTAGCAAACTGCCTGTTGGAAAACCTGCAGGTAGCTTTGTTAGGAAGCAAACTAACCAGTACCAAGGACCCAAGAATTCTTTGGGTTCTAAGGTTCAATAATCTGTTTTGCAGGTGAGTCCAAGTGGCCATGCCCCAATATGGTACTTGGACAGTGGATGTTCCAGACATATGACTGGAATAAGGAGTTTACTAAAGGACTATACACCCATCAAGGATGGTCCAAAAGTCACCTTTGGTGGTTCTAAAAAAGGGATCATCAAGGGATTTGGTAACATATCTAACTCCTTTATTACAATTACTCAAGTGGCCTATGTTAAAGGTTTGAAACATAACCTTATTAGTATAAGTCAATTGAGTGATGTAGGATATGACATCTCATTTGTCAAAGATGGTTGTCATATCAGAAGGTCTAATGATCAAGAGATCATTTTGACTAGTTATAGAAAAAGGAATGTCTACTGCCTAGACATTATGATTGAGAACAATGGTTCTCCAGTATGTCTTGTAGCTGATGAGAAAGTCTCTCATTGTGTTAAATGGCACAAGAGGCTAGCCCATCTAAACTACAAGACAATTGGCAAACTCTTTAGTAAAGAGTTAGTGAGGAATGATCCTCAAGTTAAGTGTATTAAAGATGGTATTTGCTCAGCTTGTCAAAAGGGCAAGCAGACTAGATCCACCTTTAGAAGCATTGAAAACAAAGATGCTGTGAGGTGTTTATACCTCTTGCATATGGATCTCTTTGGTCCAATGCCAGTTCACAGCCTAGGTAGGAAGGTCTATACCTTTGTAGTTGTAGATGACTACTCAAGATTTTCCTGGGTGTTCTTTCTTAGACAGAAATCTGAAACACCTAGTGTCTTCTATAGCTTTGTCAAACAAATTCAGAATGAACTAGCTAGTACAGTGGTCAAAATGAGAAGTGACCATGGTACTGAATTTCAGTCTGATAGTATGACAAAACTATGTGAAGAATTTGGAATATTTCAAGAGTTTTCTTCACCAAGGACACCTCAGCAAAATGGCATTGCTGAAAGGAAGAATAGAACCTTGATTGAGGCTGGTAGGACCCTATTAAGTGATACATCACTACCAGAATATTTCTGGGCTGAAGCAGTTAATACTGCATGCCATGTTATTAATAGAGCTACAATTACTAAAAGCCTCAACAAGACCCCCTATAAGGTTGTGAAAGGCAGGAAACCAAACCTATCCTACTTCAGGATCTTTGGTTGTAAGTGCTTTATACTTAACAATGGAAAGTCTTACTTGACTAAGTTTGCTGCCAAGTCCCAAGAGGGAATTTTTGTTGGGTACAGCAACAACAGTAAGGCATATAGAGTCTACAACTTGTCTACACAAGTTGTAGAAGAGACTGTACATGTAGTATTTGATGAAACTAGATTTATTAACAATGAGTTGTCTAGTAGTATTTGCAGCCCCACATGTATAACTGAGAAGTTGGACAAGCTCACTATAGAAGAAAGACCTACTGCAAGATAGCAAGTAGAAGACAGTGTCTGTTGTCCAGGGGGAGTACTACATGTACCTAATGCAGAAGAAGTACAAGGAGTATAGCAAGATGAAGAAGTTGAAGAAGTTCAACCTGAAGTCAGGATGCCTCCAGCCAATAGGCATCTTAGAGATCATACAGCAGAATAAATCATTGGTGATCCAAGACAAGGGGTACAAACAAGGTGCAAAAATCTGAATGCAGCAATCTACTCCAGTTTTCTATCCCAAGTTGAACCAAAGAAGTTTGAAGAAGCCATCCTAGACCCTCATTGGATTGAGGCAATGCAAGAAGAGCTGAATCAGTTCAAGAGGTGCAAGGTCTGGGAGCTTGTTCCTAAACTAAAAGAACACAACATAATAGGAACCAAGTGGATCTATAGGAACAAGATGGATGAACATGGAGTCATCATTAAGAACAAAGCAAGATTGGTTGCTAAAGGATATAGGCAGGAAGAAGGTATTGACTTTGATCAAACCTTTGCTATAGTAGCCAGACTGGAAGCCATAAGGATGTTTCTGGCCTATGCAACCTTTCAAGGATTTAAAGTTTACCAAATGGATGTTAAGTCAGCATTTCTGAATGGTAATCTTAAAGAGGAAGTCTATGTGGAACAGCCATCAGGTTTTGTTGATTCAACTTTACATAATCATGTCTATAGACTTAGGAAAGCTTTATATGGGTTAAAGCAAGCCCCTAGGGCTTGGTATGAAACCCTGTCTAGTTTCCTCATTGAGAATAAGTTCACAAGGGGGAAAATAGACAAGACTCTATTCCTTAGGGAATCCAGAGGCAAAGTAATACTAGTCCAAATATATGTAGATGACATTATATTTGGGTCTATTGAAAGTAGCCTTTGCAAAAAGTTTGCAAAACTAATGCAAGGTCAATTTGAGATGAGTAGTATGAGAGAGCTAAAGTTCTTCTTGGGTCTCCAAGTAAGACAGACTGAGAATGGTTTATCCATATGCCAGTCTAAGTTCACCCTAGAACTCATAAGGAAGTATGATATGGATTCATCCAGTACCATGAAGACTCCTATGGGGTCAAGTATGACTCTTAGCAAGGATGATGCAGGGAAACCTGTAGATGAGTCTTTGTATAGAGGGATAGTTGACTCCCTGTTATATTTGACTGCAAGTAGACCAGATATCATGTATACTACATGTGTCTGTGCAAGGTATCAAGCATGCCCTAAGGAGTCTCATTTGGCAGCAGTCAAGAGGATATTGAGATATCTAAAGGGCACTCCTTATCTAGGCCTCTGGAACCCTAGGAATGGGGATTTTGAACTAACAGGTTATTCAGATGTAGACTTTGCAGGATGCAAAGAATACAGAAATAGCACTACTGGAACCTGTTAATTCCTAGGTGGAAGACTGATTTCATGGAGTAACAAAAAGCAAACAAGTGTGGCTATCTCCACTGCAGAGTCAGAATATGTGGCTGCAGGAAGTTGCTGTGCTCAACTTCTATGGATACAACATCAGCTTGAGGATTATGGAATTCGGGTAAGTAGAACTCCACTCTTTTGTGATTGTACAAGTGCTATATCAATTGCACATAATCCTGTTTCCCATAGTAGAACTAAACATATTGAGATAAAATATCATTTTCTTAGGGAGCATGTAGAGAAAGAAGATATTTTACTGGAATATGTTAAAACAGATAATCAACTAGCTGATATGTATACTAAGCCCTTAGAAGAAACTAAGTTCAATAGGTTTAAAATGAACTAGGAATGATAAACTTAGAGTAAGTTTATAGAATTGGAAATGACTAAGTAAAAAGGTGTCGACACACAGAGATATCTATGTCGACACAGAAAATAGGAGTCGACACTTCAGTGAAAAGGTGTCGACACATCTAGGAAGTTGGTGTCGACACTTCAGAATATTAGTGTCGACACATGATAAGTAGGTGTCGACACATCCAAGGTGGTGTCGACACTTAGGTTTTACTCAGAATTATCCAAGTAAAGTCTCGACTAAATGTCGAGTTATGTGGTGTCGACACATAAACAAGTGTCGACACATATATATATTGACTAAACTTGTGTCGACACATAGGTGTCGAGACATTATAAGTCAGTGTCGACACTTATTGACAGTGTCGACACAATTTAAGTTAGCTGCCCGCCTTTTAATCTTCAAACCTAGAAAGGTATAAATAGGATTTTGCCTTTGTCTGTCGACACGCTTTCAAATGTTTCGAGACCAAACTTGTGTGTCGACACCTCTCTTCTCTCAGCTCAAATTCTTCAAACCCTAATGGCGCCTAAGCTTGAGGAGAACATCAATGAAGGCTATGAACTGGTGCGCGACGCGTTTGGTGATGGAGACCAAGAAATCAAGAATGTGATAACCCTAGTTGCAGACTCGGGGTTAGAATTTCTTGTTTCAGAGCCTACAAAGATCTGGAAGAAGGAAGTTCTAGAGTTTCTAAATGGAGCTAAGGTCGACGACACTGGATTCAAGATCAAGTCCAGGGTTCATGGTGAAAAGGTTAAGATTACACCAAAAAGTTTGAGGAAAGTCCTTCAGTTACCAAGAACTAAGGAAGAAGAAGAGGTTACTGCTTCCAGGACCAGAGATGCATTGGCATGGTGTGGTCTGGATTCTAAGATGAAAATTGGATCAGTGTTTAATAGGAAGGGCATGAACAGTCAGGGGAAATTCCTCTCTGAAATTGTAGGCAAAGTAATCCTAAGTATGCCAGGAGGGCATGATAGGGTATCTGTCCATATGTTCAATCTCATGACCAGGATAATCTTCAGCCTGAAAACTGACTGGTCTGTAGTGATGAGAATGAAGAAGAGACTGTTGTGAAATCTCCAGTTCAACAAGATTCTGCTGAGAGGCAGGGGGAGCTACCACAAGCTAGCCCCTTACACCAGGATCAAATCCAGGGGGAGCCACTAGTTGTGGAAGAACCAACTCCTCTTGAGAGTGAGCAAGCAACCAACATCATCCTTGAGGTAATCACTGAGCTTAATGCTTTAGATTTCCTTAAAGTGGATACTGTTTTATCTGATCCATTAGTTAATGTTAATCAGCAAACTCAGTTGGATAGCCAACTCCCAGATGTTGTCATGGAGGACACATCTGTTGCAGCTCAGTTAGTATCTGATTCAGTGGTAGATGAGCAAAGAATTTCTCCTGCCCATTCTCCACAAGAAATTACAATGGAAGATTTATTTCTTAATCTGGATCAAGAAGATTTTGACAAGGAAACTGCTGCTGCTGAAGGGGAGAATGCTCCAGTTGAGGGGGAGCAACTACAAATTCATGAAGAACCTGCAAGGCAAGAGACTGAGAAGGGACCAGAAGTGCAGAAGGAGTTACCCCCAAGCCCTAAGGAGAGGGTAGAAATGGCTAGCTTCTCAGCTTCTGAAGATGAGGAAGCTGCAAGAGCAAAGAAAAAGAAATTTCAAGTATTCAAGAGAAGGAGTCAGAATTATAAGAAGGCCTTACAAACAATTGCATCACAGCCTATATCACAGCCAGCACCTACTGTTGATTATACTGCTCTCATGGTTGCAATGCAAATTAAGCTTGATGAGCACAGGCAGGCCATTGAGAAGTATGTGGATGAAGGGCAAAAATCATTACAGTTTGATTTGGCCTAGGATATAAAGTCAATAAGATTTGAAATGAATCTTAATAAAAAGGAGATGACAGACTGCTTCCATAAGGGAGGGAATGCAGTGGTGTACTTGGCTACACATCAGGAGAAGATTAAAGCTCAAGTAGATGATATAGCACTGAAGCAGAGGTATGTTCTAGAGAACCAAATCAGAATGAATGACAATTTGACAGAATCTCACAATGCTATAGTCACAGAGATGAAGAATCTTGCTGTAGGGCAGACTCCAGCTAATGCTATAGCTAAAGCAGATTTTGACAAAGCATTCCAAGAGAAAATAACTACTGTTAAGACTGCCATACTAGACTCTCAGAAGATCATAACTGACAAACTCCAAAGGTTAAAGCCTTATTTTAAAGATGGAGTCAACTATTTGGATGCCCAAATAAGATTTCAAAAGGATGATATGAGGGATCACATGGTTAGAGAAGTCATAAAGGGGGAGAGGGTGTTAGTCAAAGCCAGCTCTGATCATGCTAAATGGATTTCTAATTCTATCAGAGCTACTCTTGGATATCCTCCTCTTTGTGATGATGATAATGTTGCAGAATCTGGGATTAATCCTGCTTATCTAGGAGGGGAGCAACCTGAAGTGACTCAAGTCATCTACCCTCCTCCAAATTTTGAGATGGTACATGCTGATATCCAGACCATGTATAGTCCACTTGATGGTACTCAGAAGGTTATCCTAGAGAAAGTTGTTCAGCCAGTCTCTGAAGCTATACAAGAAGCTATGCAGAAAGAAGAAGAAACCAGATTGTCTAAGAAGAGGTTCAGGGAGCAAGCTGAACAAAGACCAGACTTTGAGCAGTGGAGCCCTACTTCAAGAAATATTATCTTAACTGCATGGAAAGCTGCCAAAGATAACATATAAGACAGAAATAAATGGTTTTCTGAACTTGAATGGAGGAAACATGAGACAAGGCAAGAAGCAATAGTCCAATATAGAAGGAAGGCCAAGTTGGGAAAGCTACCTCCTACTGCCCAGGAGCCTAGCAAGTACTTTCCCAAGCCTTATCATTATTTTGAAAGGCAAAAGATTAAAGCTGAGGAACTTAAGAAGAAGGAGCTGAAAGGGAAGAAACCTGCTGATGCTGAAGTTGCTGAAGCTCCTATACAAGCCAAAGTACAAGCTGGAAAAGGGATAGTGATCAAGGAGGCTGAACAAAAATAGAATAGACTTTTATTCAGTTTACAATTGTAATCTTATGTTTTTCAAACACTATGTAAAACTTTTGTATTATGAATATTACAAAGTTGTGAGAACAATATGATGTGTTTTAAATCTATTTCATAATTGTTCTGAGATGTTATCTGTATATGCATGTTTGTTTCATACATGTGATGTTCTTTCCTGATTACATAACCCTGTTTTACATCATACTTGATTTTATTCTGTATAGTGTATATCATTGACTAAGGGTTATGACTTCTCCAAATAGGGGGAGATTGTTGGGTACATTGGTTTAAATGTACCTGATTTGAAGAAGCCTCACCCAACTCAATGATATACATCAAAATGTATTTGATGTGTTTTGAGTTTACATGTGCAGGTTAAGTATTTGCAGGAAAGATGTAAAAGTTTCTAAGTCCATGTGTCGACACCCAGAGGGAAAGTGTCGACACTTAAGAAGACTTGTGTCGACACCCAGGCAAGCAGTGTCGACACTTGGAGTCATTGTGTCGACACCAGGGATGCTGAGTCGACACCAGACAGAAAGTATCGACACAAGGAGCTGTGTCGACACTCAATGAAGAAGAGTGCAGTGAAGCAGTGTCGACACATAGCAGTTGTGTCGTCACCCAGTGAAACTGTGTCTACATAAGAAAGTGTCGACACAAGGAAGAATGTGTCGACACTCAGCTGAAGACTCAACACTTGAAGAAAGTGTCGACACAAGGAAGAATGTGTCGACACTCAGCAGAAGTCTCAACACTTGAAGAAAGTGTCGACACCCAGAACAATGTGTCGTCACACTGCAGAAGAGTCAACACTTGAAGAAAGTGTCGATACAAGGAGCTGTGTCGACACTTAGCAAAGTTCAAGAATATTTTAAGTACAAGTGCCGATACAAAGGAGATGTGTCGACACTCAGCAAAAGTCTCAACAGAAGAAGAATGTGTCGACACAAGGAGCTGTGTCGACACTCAGCAAGTATCAACACTGAAGACATGTGTCGACACCAAGAAGCAGTGTCGACACTGACAAGTTCAACACATAAAGATATGTCGACACAAAGGTGTTGTGTCGACACTTAGAAGAATTCAGCAAAATACTGAAGTATAAGGACTTGTGTCGACACTCAATTTCAGTGTCGACACATGAAGAAGAAGCAGTGTCGAGATATAAAATCTACAACACAAGGAGTTGTGTCGACACCTTGTAGGCTAGTGTCGACACTTAGACAACTTGTGTCGACACTTGGTCTATATGTGTCGACACTTAAAGACAGACAGTCTCGACACTTACAGACAGTTACAGAATTTTCAAGAACTGACTGGATGACTTGACAGCTGTCATTCCAGCCGGTCTACTGCACCTATCAGAGTTGTCAGAAATCAGTTATGAACCGGACCAGCCGATTACCATGAAGAAGGCCTATAAATAGGCTTATACTGTCTATAGAAAAGGTTGATCAAGTGGTTGTTGAAGTGGTTGATCAAGTAATTGTCCAAGTTGTTCAAGTGATCAATATACAAAGAAGATCTAGCTATTCCTTGAAGAATCTAGCAAAGATCTAAGAAGTTGGAGAGAGAGAGAGCTCCATCCAAGAAGTCAGCTATTGGAACCAGGCTGAGAAGAAGGGTTCAGATTTGTTCTGAATCTTAAGTAGCAGAGATCAAGGATCAACTGCAGAAGAGATCAATCTTATTGAGTTCTACATTCAAGAAGCTTTGAAGAAAGCCAAGTCAGATTGATTTCAGCTGAGTTCTTCCAAGAACTCATCAAGAAACTCACAACTCTTCTCTCTTTTCTCTGAGTTGTTGAGTATACATTTTGTATTCAAATTATCTTGTAGGATCCTTAGGGATCTGAGTCTTGTAAGCCTGTAATTATAAAGGCTGAGTGTAGGGCTTGAGTGCCTGAGTTTAGGAGATTGGAATCTCTGAGTGTAGGCCTGTTGTGGCTGAGTGTAGGCCTTGGTGGCTGAGTGTAGGCCTTGGTGGCTGAGTGTAGGCTTTGTGAAGAAGCTGAGTTGTAGGGCCTTGGGCCTGAGGTGTAGGAACCTGTGTTGTGGGTTCTGAGTGTAAGATCTGAGGATCTGAGATAGTGGAGAAGTTGGGCCGAATCTAGTACACTGCTAGATAGGCGAAGGGGGAAAGTGGATGTACCCAAACCTTGGGGAACCACTATAAAACTGTGTGTCTACTGTGTGCTGTGGAATTCTGTGATTGCTGAATGTGTGCTGTGATAAATTAGATAGAATTATGTGTTAGATTCTATATTCTGCCTTAAAAAGTTAAAAAGATTCAAATCACCTATTCACCCTCCTTTAAGTGTTTAGGTACAATATCTTTCACCCCCAGATCGTCGAACGGAGATCGACGATTTCCGAAATTGTCGACCTGAGTTCAGCGTTTCTCAGATAGTATGAACTAACTCTTCCGGTCAACGATCGTCGAACGACGTTTGGCGATTTTGTTCTCTGAACTATCGTCGAACGGAGCTCGATGCTTTCCAATATCGTCGAACGAAGATCGACGATATTGAAGACTCTTCAGATTCCTTTAGTAGCCCCGATCGTCGAACTGAGTTCAACGATCTTTCCTTTTCTGCGTCGAACCCTAATCTAAAATTCATTTTTCGCCGTTGTTCTCCTTTTGCGCTTTCGATTTCTCTGCAAAAATTCTCTTTCCCTCCAAACATCTCTACACTTGGTCGTTTTGTTTGTTGATTATTGCAGGTAACCAATGGACGTTTCTGTTGCTGTTCTTGTCGCAATGAAATTCGATGCTGGATTTGACATCGACATGGAGTCTTTCAGCACCACTGATCAAGTTTTCCAGAATATTTTGGAACTCTTCAAGGAGCAGAAACTTGCTACCATCATGACCACCAGGATCAAGCTGCCTGCTGATGAGATTAAGGAGTGGGTCTACACTGCCCACAACCAGGATCAAAACACAATAGTTGCTTCAATTTCTGGAACACAGGTACCCTTGACTCCAGCCATTCTGACAGAAGTTTTTGAGTTAAGTTCTAGTAGATATTCCGCTGATCTGTCTGGAGAGGAATTTGCTGATCTGCTTGCAAGAATGGGTCACTCTGATGCTAACCCTAGCAAACTGCTGAAGAAGAACCTAGCTGTGGAATACAGGTTCTTGGCTGATGTAGTAGGCAAGGTTTTGCTGGCCAAGCATTTAGCACATGATACTATCTCTAGGTATCAACTGTGCTTGATGGGAGCCATTGTGGACAAGAAGCAATTGAACTGGGGAGAGGTCTTCTTTGACCTGATTAAGAAGAAACTCAATAAGAACTTTGTGAATTTTGGGAGGATCCTTGGGCTCTTTCTTCAGAACAGATGTCTTGCTTTGCTAGTATCTTCTGGGATACATATTAATGCTTCAAAGAGATTGTCCTGTGGCCTATTTGGTAAATGACACAGGCAGATAACCAAGCCCAGCAGGCCTTCTGCAAGCACAACTTCAGGCACCAGGACTATAATAGTCACTTCCCCTCAAGTCTCTGCCCCTGCAGATGACTTGCCTGCTGCTGCTTCTCCTCCTCCAACTTCAATTCCATCTCCTCCAGTTCCATCCACCATTCAAACTCCATCCACAATCATCATTTCCAGCCCTTCTCCAACATCAATACCATCTCCAATTCCAACTCTACCAGTCACAGAAGAAATCTTCCATCCATTATATTCCTACCCTCAACCAGACATTGAAACATCATCCACCATTCCCTCCTTCAATCTTTTAGATGATTCCTTCATGGATGACTCACCCTCATCTCCTCCCGAGCTACCATCCTCATCAACATCTTACCAACAACTTCTACAAGACATTCTGGATCAACCCTCCTTCACACCCTCTATCTCAATCCCACTATCTTCCATTTCCACAATACCCTCACCTCAACCATCACTCCTACCATCCACTAGCTCTCCACCATCATCACCTGTTGCTCCACCTCCAGTCTCTACCTCTACTCACATTCCTGTTGAGCATGTAGATCTTCCAGCCCTAGCTGACCAGTTATATGAACTGCTAGCCCCCAGGCTATCTCTTCTATTGGAGACCTCCTTGGCTCCATTACTTCAGTCAGTGATAGCTCTTTCTTCCAGGCTATCCTCCTTATTTCCTCAGGCAATCCCTTCATCAGTGTGCCTTGATCCAGCATTCTCTGAATCTATGCAGGGGGAGATGCCTTATGAAGTTAGCTTGCCTGCTGTTTCTTTAGTTGTTGTTGTTGTTGCTGCTGCTGTTGTTCCTCAAGCTCCAGTTCCACCTCTAGTTGCTGTCTTTTCAATAGACCTCAGGTCTCTACTATCAGTGTTTGATTCAATTTATTTCAGTTGTCTTCCAGAGAAAGTTGCAATCCAGCCCTCAGAGGATCTGTCTAAGGCCATTGTGCCCTTCTCATATTGTGACACCATGGTTATAACTTCTTTTGTTAATTCAGTTTATGCTGCCAATATTGTTGCTGAATCTGTTGCTGCTGCTGTCAGTAATGATGATGTTGTTGTTTCAGTTCCTGAGGATATGCAGACAGAGGCATATAAATTTGAGCCTGCTGCTATTGCTGATGATATTGATGCTACTGAACCTATTATATCTGAAACTGCTGATGTTCCTGTATCTGAAAATGTTTTATCTGAAACTGTTGCTGCCCCAACTGCTGCTGATATTACTACTGCTATTCCTTCAAAGAGTATTGCTCCAGAAAGCTCTATATCTGTTGTTACAACTGCTGCTACAACTTCTGTATCTGTTGTTACTAGTGTTATATCTGCTGCTGTCACCACTGCTGTTTCATCTGCTCCAACTCAACTTCAGAAAGAATATATGAAAAAGATTGATGCTCTATATGATGAGCAAAGTTCTGAAAGTGATGAATTCAGGACTGATTCTGATGACTCCTCTGCCACTATTGCCAGGAAGAGAAAGGCAAGGAGTAAAGCTATGAAAAGAGTGCCTCCAGCCAAAGTCAAGGACACTAATGACATACTATATTACATTCTTCATGACTGCCCCATAACTGAGCATTAGATGCAGTATTCCAAGAACCAACTTAAAGCTATGAAGAAGAAGAGGAAGTATGAAAAAGGATCTTCTCAATTTCATCATTCTCATCCTCCTCCACCACCTCCTCTTGATACAGGTGCAGGTGGAAGCTCAGCTGCTCAACCTTCTGCCAAAAGCCAAACCTCCTATCAGCCTCATGCAAGATCTTATTATAGGGGAAGCCAGTCCAGAGGTTCTCAATCTAGAAGAGGAAACTACAGAGGAAGCCAAAGGGAATTCCAGGTTTACTCAAAAGGCTACTCCAGGAAACATCCATACTCCAGGGAAGGACAAGCTTCATCAGACACAACTTCAGGTCCTTTTCCCTATAAGCTGAAGGAAGTAGTCTCATCCAGAGCTCCTCCAGACAATCCATCCAACAGATATGAGCCACCAGTGCCCTTTGAAGACCCTGAAAATAATCCAACTGCATGGACTGCCAGGATGAAAGAGCTAGCTGCCCTGGATCAAATTAAGAAAGCTAAAGAGCAAGGCAGAGATTCCTCCAACATCACTACATTGTCTGAACAAAGAAAGAAAGAACTGGAAAGATATGGCTCAAGCAAATTCTTTGACTCTGATAGATATATGGAGCTGCATCCTGAAGCTATTGTACCAAGGCCCAAACAACAAATCTCTTTAGGTGCAGCAGATGACAGAAGGTCAAAGAAAGAAGCTCTCAATCCTAATAGAGAAATCAAACTTATAAAGAGCAAGGTGAAAGAATAATTATGTAAGGTGACAATAATTCTGATCTCTGTTTATTGTATGGGATAATATATATCTGTGATTCTGCAATGTCCTGCTTATTGCATTTCTGTATTGTTGCTTTGTATGCCGTTATTTAATTTCTGCAAGTTCAGTAAATAGTAATCCTAACCCAAATAGGGGGAGATTATTGGAACACCCTATTACTAATTTGGGTCAGGATCACTATGTCTCTAGGAAACATGTTTTTGACCTCCTGTATAGATCTAAAGGTCAACTAGAATTGAGTCTAAGGGTTAGAAGTCTAGGTTTGGAAGCTGCCCTCAAGACCAAGGATTTTCAGTTTGGAGACTAAGTCATATCGTCGAGCTCAGTACGACGAATCGTCGAACTTCAATCGACGATCGTCTAGCTCAACTTCGACGGATCGTCGAACTCCATTCGACGATCGCTGAGCTCAACTTCAACAAATCGTCGAACTCCATTCGACGATCTTCGAGCTCAGTTCCACGATCTTGACTCAGTATTGATTTTCTATCTCTGAGCTCAGTTCGACAATAGTTGAGCTCAGATCGACGATCTCTGTTGCTGTATAAGTCCAAATCGCTGAGCTCAGTTCGACGATAGCAGAGCTCAGTTCGACGTTTTTCTGATGAGTTAAAGGATTTTCAAGATTCAAATTCAGGACAGTTAAGGAGTTATTCAACAATTAATTCAGAAGATTTTCTAGCCGTTTTCATTTATTCTGGACCAAGTTTCAAGGGATTATCAAGGAATGTTTCTTTGGACTTTCCCCCAGAAGACATTTGCAATTAAGGAAGTCATTTAATGACAGGCCAACGGCTATTCTTGACAGAGGATGATTTTTTATTTAGAACCAGAGAATAAAAAAAAAGTTTTTTTTGAATCTCTTAGAGAACAGACAACACAGATAAGCAGAACAAGAAGAAGAAGAATAAAACATTCTCTGCTACAACATTCTCTGGACAACATCTTTCTTAACAACAACTAGAACACACAACCAAAGGAGATCAACAAATCTGAAATCTTCAGATCCCCTTTGATTCAAGTGTTCAAGGCCAACATAATTCAAAGACTCCAGACACCTAACATTTCAGCTGTTGCTGAAATCATCATTTGCTGGAGATCAACTTCTGAAGGCCTATCACCCTACAACAAAGCTTCATTTCCTGAACATCTCAAGAACTCAGGGGGAGCTTTGACAACATCTAAATCCACATAGTCTTCTCAGCTGCTTTGAGAAAGAGAAGACTTCCATCACTCTCTCATCCCCATCTCTGTAAAGGGTTTTTCAAACTCCCTTCAAAAGTTTGTGCTTGGTTTTTGAGCACCTTGTCAAAAGCTCATTGGTGGCAAGACACCTGATCAAAAAATCTGATTTGGTTTTTGAGCACCTTATCAAAAGCTCATTGGTGCCCAGGACACCTGATCAACTCATCCTGCAGTGGATTCCTACCTAGGGTGGTAGAAGAGTGGATGTACCCAAGTTTAGGGGAACCACTATAGCTCCTTGTGTCATCTGGCTTGCTTGTCTTTATTTTTGTTTCTGGCTATGATTGTTTTGTGATTAGTTAGGATCTGTGATTAGTTTCTTTTGTAGGTTGTAATTAGCTATCGTTGTGTTTAGATTTTTTATTTGCTTCCCTATTCACTCAGATTACAACCACTGTTGTAAAAAGTTTTTAAGCACCATACTCTATTCACCCCCCCTCTAGAGTATTTCAGATCTAGCTGCACTTTCAGGGTCTACTTGAAGATCAAGCCCTTCAAAGGTGTCTCCGGGATTCGACGTTTTGAAAAAGTTGAGTCCAAGATATTTGGGTCCATTTAAAGTGGTTGAGCGAATCGGAGAAGCTGCGTATCGGCTAGCTCTTTCAGCAGACTTGGGTGGACTACATGATGTGTTTCACATCTCGGTGCTGCGAAAGGCCGTTAAAGATCCAGCTCAAGTGATCACGGATGATCGTGTACCGATGGAGTATGGGCTAACAACGAGGGTTAGACCCATTCAGATCGAGGATCGAGCCGAGAAATAGTTGCGGAACAAGACAGTCGGAATGGTTAAAGTCCGATGGGACAATTGCGGCCATGAGGAGCTTAGAGAATTTTAATGTTATAACTATTTGGTTGCTAGTTGCCTTCCTGTGTACGAATTTCGAGGATGAAATTTCTTGTAGGAGGGGAGGGTTGTAACAGCCCAATTTTTCAGCAGGCAAAATTTTGGGTGACACGGCCTAGGACATGGGCGTGTCCCAGGGCGTGTCCTGCTAGGGTGCGGAGTCGTGCCGAGATCGACGAAAGTCGTTCGACGGAAAGTTTTCGGGAGGAACATGCCTGACGATACGGGCGTGTCGGGAGGGCATGTCCCCCTGCATTTGACGATCGACGACCGACGAAAGTTGTTCGTGTTGAAAATTGTGAAGTGAAAGTGGGTGAATGGAAGGCTTGGGAAACCTATCCGCGCGGACTACGCGGACAGGGTTGGCGGACTGCTAAGTCGGTAGGGATGTTGCAAGCGGTTTGCTCTGTGGCGGCCTGGGCGGTCTGTTCGCGCAGACTACGCGGACCGCAGCAGCGGTCTGTCAGGCGGGCGAATACTCAGCAGGCAGTTGGATCCCAGGAAGTAACCGGGCGGATAGAAATCCTATCCGCGGAGTCCGGCATGAAGCGGACTGATGAACTGGAGCTCGGCAGACCGGTTTGGCAGTTGCCTTGGTCTTGCTCTAGTGAAGCGGCAAGTGGAAGCCGCGGAGACCGCCGGTCAGCGCGGACGGAAACTGGAGGTCGCCCGGTATGGCGGGCTAGATCCAGTGTCTGCCAGTAAGTGCGGACTGGCCCTTGTGGACAGTGGGCTGGACTTGGTGGGTTCTGAACCAAGTCCAGGGTGGCTCAGTCCGGGGAGATCGCGGAGTGGAGCGCGGGCTGCCTTCTCAGTCCACCAAGCCTAGTAGAAGCGCTGTTGCCTTGATTGCTAGCTTGGGGATATGCGGACTGGAGGATTTCCTGTGCAAGAGCGTGCGGACTGGAGCTGGAGTCCACTGAGTTCGGTTTAGCCTTGTGATGAGGTTATGAATTCAGGAATGCAGACTGGAGTATGTTGTGTAAGCAGACTGGATTGGCGTGTCCGCTGAGTCCGGAGGTGCCTTGGAGATGAGGCAATGGACTCGGGATGTGCGGACGGAAGCCGGGTGTCCGCTTGAGTCCGGCAGGTGCCTTGATGGCGAGGTTGCGGGCTCGGGTTATGCGGGCTGGTGCTGAGTCCGCAGTTTGGCGGACATAGCTATTGCGGAGTCCGACTGTGGTGGTCCAGGCTTGGCCTTTGGCGGCAAAGCGGGCTAGATATTGGAGTCCGGCCTTGGGGAAGCTGGGGCGGACTGGCTATCTGCATAAGAGCGGGGAACTGGAGTGTGTGTCCGCGGGCTGGCGGACACACTTGTTCTTGCTGCGGGATGTGGCGGTGTTCCTATTGGTTAGGGCGGTGACCATACTCATCATCGTGCCTATAAATAGGACCCATGTCACATCAGGAGTTAATCTTGATAGACCGAAGTAAGTGAACAGTACTGAGCTCGTGTAAGTTGCTGCGGTCTGGACCTTGGTGTCCGCGCGGTCTGAGAGTTGACAGTTGTGCTGTGCAGGTTGTGCGGATAATGCTGGAAAGCCAGGACTTGGCTCTGATTGCGGTCAGGGACAGTGCGGACTCCGCGGTTAAGCAACAAGCGGTAAACAGCAAGTCGCGGATAGCAACTAGGCAGTCTTCTCTTTGGAAACTTGGTTCGGAGTTCAGGAAGTCGCCTGCTTCAGGCGGACTGTTCCATTCGGTGGCGCAGCGTGTGCGGTCTGGTGGCTAGGCGACCTCGCGGTCAGGCGGCCTGCAGATCGACGGTGAAGAGCTAGCATTGGGAAGGGGTGAGTCCGCGCGACTTGGGTTGCGATCTGGCGACCTGGCGGACTGAGCGGACTCCTCGGCAGTAGACCGGCGGCTTGTTGATTGAGTCCGCACGGCTTGTTTTGTTTCTTGTCTTTGTAACTGTCTCTGCTCTCCTGGTTTGGGTGTTGGTGAAACATGTCTCGCCATGTATGTCTCGTCTTGTAAAGAAGTTTGCTCTTGATCAATAAAGACGCTTGTGCTGCATGTGTTGCTGGTTATTACTACTTTGTTGATATAATACCTGCTAACTCCAAGATCCGGGAATTCGTTCAACATTATAAGTGGGCGTGTCCTCCTCCGGTTTGTTGAGTTTTCAACAGGGTATCCGAGGAGGCGTCTGCGGGCTTGTTGAAAATTTAACAGTTCGTTCGACGATTGAAGAAAGTTGTTTGTTCAACGATCATTGCTCGTTCGATGATCGTTGAACCCTGCGTTCGACGATCGACGAGAGTTGATCGACGATCGTCGAGTATCGAGTAACGGGTACATGGCCTATGACACGGGCGTGTCACATGGCGTGTCCCACTTAGCGC
Organism: Platanthera guangdongensis; assembly: GCA_039583875.1. Taxonomy (NCBI): domain Eukaryota; kingdom Viridiplantae; phylum Streptophyta; class Magnoliopsida; order Asparagales; family Orchidaceae; genus Platanthera; species Platanthera guangdongensis. The sequence continues at coordinate 139,972,523 of CM077160.1, read as the reverse complement.
TCGTGTAGGGGTACTCGAGTAGTTGGCTTCCTCTCGAGTAAGTCATCTCGAGTAGGAGTAAGGGGTACACGGCCTGTGACACGGGCGTGTCACAGGGCATGTCCCGCTGTCTCGAGTAGGTCGACACTTGTCACTCGAGTAGTTGGTTTCCTCTCGAGTAAGTCATCTCGAGTAGGTCTCGAGTGGGTTACACGCCCTGTGTCACGGGCGTGACTTGGCCGACACGGGCGTGTACTGTGGCCGTGACCTATTTCGGGATAAGGCAGTTTGTGCACCGCTTAGAGACACGGCTTGCGACACGGGCGTGTCACAGGGCGTGTCGGACCCGAAAAGCGGTTTTGCGGGTTTTTCGCGGCCGTTCATTTCCTTCAGCTGAGATCCAAAGGCTAAGCTTCTTTCCTACTTCCTTAAGGCCAAAACAGAGAACGTATTCTCATTTTGTTATTGCCTTCATCTTTCTAAAAGTTTAGAGAGAGAAAGGGAGAGGAAGGAGGAGGAAGAAGAAGAAGGGCTGCTTGCTGGTGGAGCTTGAGAGTGTCAAGCTAAGATCTGAGGCCATTTTTGTAGAGGAAAAGCTCTTCCTAGCCAGCTAGGAACTTCTTGGCACCAAAGCGGTCTTCAAGGGTAATGACTTTTCTTCCTAGCCATGTGATGGCTTCCTTTTGGCATAAGTATGTGATTCCCCCACCAAAAGGTGGTTGATTTTGGGAGTCTTTGGGTGGATTCATGAAATCCCCTTTGTTGACATATAGATCCTGAAATGGAGTACGGAATAGGCATGATGTGTGAAGCCCATCTGGACAGGTTGGTCTGGATTTGTGATGGTGCATATACGAACCGGAGAATACTCCATGATAAATGCGTAGTTTAGGAGTCAATGGGTTGGACCTGTGAAAGGAAGTAGCAGAAAGTACTGGAGTGGTAGTGCAGGAAAATACCTGTAGAATGCTTGTGCTGCTTGTGCTATTGGGTTCGACCTGTGAAAGGAAGTAGCAGGAAGTACTGGATAGGAATTCCAGGAAATACCCTTTGTAATGCTTAATGTTCATAGGGAGTCCACCTGTGTTGTGCTATTTGCGGTGTCCACCCGCGAAGAAAGTATCAGGAAGTACTGGTGTGCCCAGGAAAGACCCGCTAATGTTGTGAGATGAATGGGTGTAATAGAAATACCCAGGCTTGAATGACAGAACATGATCAGTGAGACCTACCCGCGCCTTTATTTAGCCGCGAGTACGTCGTACTCGGTGATGGCAAGGCGATTTGAGTAACGGGGGGTGGAGGATCGGACCTGCGTTATGTCCGTCCGACGTGAGACCAGAAGGTGCGGTCTGTTGGAGTGCATAACAAGAGTCTTAGGCCTACATGCCGTGATACAATGGGTGGCTACGGGCCAATCCCGGTTCACTAAGACTATAAAACTCCGGCTGCACGCCATGGAGTAAATGCTCAAGTTAGTTGTCGTTGGGCTGTGACCCTGATATGGTGGTGGGCAACTGATTTGCCAGTACACCAAGAATGTGCCCTGAGTGCACGGACCGTTGGGCCGGGTGGCTGACAGTTGTGATGGCATGTGTGCCTGAAAGTACATTATATGAGATATATATATGTACATGCTTGTGATATGCTATGCCTGCAGGGAAGAATACCGCTACCCCGAGAAAGGGGTATGGTCGTTATAATTTGGCCAGCTGAATGCTGACCGTTGCCTCTGTTTGCCACCCTTGGGTGGAATGTCCCTGTGCAGGTGCTGGAGAACCGAGCGGGACGCATAAGGGTTGAAGTCCCTACTGCTTTTGCTGCTGCCGCTGCTAGCCCTCGAAGGCTATTGTGACTGTACATGTTATGTTTTCTTTGATGTGGCCGGCCTGGGTGCCAATGTTTGGGCCATTGTTTGAAAGCCCTGTAAGGCCATAAGGCCAACGCTGTTACATGTTGTAAGACATTCCTATAATCTATAAAATGTGGAGTTTTATATGTTGGACATTCAAGAGAGGAGTTCAAGTGTAGTGTTATAGGCTTCCGCTAGAATGCAATGTGTTAGGTGCGCTGCGCTACTCTGGTATCACTCCGTAGCTTTATCGTCTGTTTTGTGGTATATGTTGTGGGGCCCCGACCAGACCTTCTATGAACGGATAGGGTTGTTACATTTTTTACGTGGAAAACCCGTCAATTGGGTGAAAAACTACATCGTCGGATCAGTGCCGACCAAACCTCCACTAAATCTGAGTGTTGTTACATGGTGTTTTCGAGAACTTGAGGGCGACAGGCCGCCTCTCGTTACGATTATTAGGGAGAGAGAGAGAGAGAACCTAGAGGGTGGCAGGCCACTGCTCACAGGGCTAATTATTTCTTCGGATGCTGTGGGGAACGATGAACTTCGTTGTATTCTGGAGTCTTCTAATAATTCCTGGAGGCGGGAGCAGCTTGTTGTACTCATTATGATGTTTGGTGCTTTGTAGCTCGGAGGCATGCTCAACGCGTCTTATCCTCCTCTTCTTGTCTCTGATTGTCTTTTGGAGAAGCGTGGTTCAGTTGTCTTATTAGTAGATGGAGTGCTTGCTCTGGAGCGCGTGGGGCGCTTGTTGGCAAAGAGAGTGCTGGGAGCATGTTGGACGAGAGCGCACTAGGCGCTTGTTGGTGGAGGGCGCACTGAGTGGTCGCGGGCAAAGAGAGAGAGCGCAGAGTGCTTACTGAAGGAGAGTGCGTGGAGTGCGGGGAAAAGAGACCCGCGTAAGGGAGCGACGTGTCTGAGAGCACGTGGTAGCACACAGGGGAGAGACGCGCGCAAGAATGCGCGAGGGAGAGGCGTGCGTGATAGCGTGCAAGGAAGTGATGAGCGGGAGAGCATGTAAGGAGGTGGCGCGAGCGGGAGAGCGCTAAAGAGGGATGCACGCGAGGGCGTGCAGGGAGAAATACCCACAAGAGCACGCAAGGCAGCGACACATGCGGGAGCACGCAAGGGAGAAATGTGTGCGAGAGCGCGCAAGGAGGCGGCGCGCGCGAGAGAGCGCAAGGAGGCGATGCGCGCGGGAGCGAGCAAGGAAGAATACGCATGCGGGAGCGCGTAAGGAAGAGATGTGCGTCAGAGCAAGCAAGGAAGGCGATGCACGCGAGGGAGGGCACGAAAGAGGACGTGCGCGGGAGCGTGCAAGGAAGAGATGTGCGCTAGAGAGCACAAGAAGGCGATGCACGCGGGAACATACAAGGAAGAGATGCCCGCTAGAGCGCGCAAGGAGGTGATGCATGCGGTAGAGAGCAAGGAAGAAGATGCGCGCGGGAGCGTGCAAGGAAGAGATGCGCGCTAGTGCGCGCAAGGAGGCGACGCCCGCAGGAGCACGCAATGGAGAGAAGCGCCCGAGAGCGTGCCAGGAGGCGGCGCGCGCGGGAGCGCGAAATGAAGAGATGCGCGTGAGGGCGCGCAAGGAAGAGATGTGCATGAGGGCGTGCATGGAAGAGAAATGGAGGAGAGATAAAATTTGTAGGAGAATTTCCCAGGCGAAGAAGATGGAGATCTTCGAAGGAGGCGTCAAAGACGAAGGAGATCTTCAAGGAGCGCTTGAAGATCTTCGAAGAAGGAGAAGGAGATGAAGGAGGAAGGAGAGAGAAAATCCATAGGAGGATTTTTCGGGCGAAAAAGATGAAGATCTTCTAAGGAGACGTCGAAGACTAAGGAGATCTTCAGGGAGCACTTGAATATCTTCAAATAAGGAGAAGGAAATGAAGGAGGAAGGAGAGAGAAAATCTATTGGAGAATTTTCTGATGAAGGAGAGAATGAGCATTAAAGGGCGGCAGAGGCCCTTTTTATAGGCTTCATGGGCGGTTATGGAGGTTGCGCGGTTATCTGCAGTCCACAACCACCATGATCGTTATTAACAGACCGAAATATTAATTATTTTTGTAGCATTTGACGGGATTATGACTTAATATGCGTATTAATCTTATTATACGTAGACCACTCTATTTGTAGCCACGCATTTCTCCCACTATGGGAGATCATGCAAGCAGTTACGTGGGTGGTTACCCACGTAACCGACGGCGGCGATCACGGGAATGTGATCGGACAGCGGAGAATGCACATGATGGGCGACGGGCGACAACGACGGCTATAGGGAAGATTGCTCGCCGACGAAGGACATGCTCGACCAGAGGAATACGGTCGGCTGCCAATGGAAGGCCAGCCGGCCGAGGGGAAGGCAATGCCACCTCTAATCGTGGCCTGTGGAGCAGGACGGGGGCCAAATGTCCACCCGTTCCGAACCAAAGGAAGGCCGCCCCTGATGAGGGGCGGCAGGCAAGCACGGGCGGCAGAATCGCCGCCCAATCTAGGTGAAACAAAGGTCGCCCCTCTGAGGGGCGGCAACCAAGCTTGAGCGACAAAATTGCCGCCAGTTCTGGGCAAAACAAGGGACGCCCCTGCGAGGGGCGGCGACCAGTACGGGCCGCAAAATTGCCGCCCGTTCTAGGAAAAATAGGGGCCGCCCCTGCGAGGGGCGGTGGCCAGTACGGGTGGTAAAGTTGCCGCCCGTTCTGGGCAAAACAGAGCCGCCCCTGTGGGGGCGTCAACCAATACGAGCAACAAAGTTGCCGCCCATTCTGGGCGAAACAAGGGCCGCCCTATGAGGGGCGGAGGATAGTTCGGGCGGCAAAGTTGCTGCCTGTTCTGGGAGAAACAATGGCCGCCCCTGTGAGGGACGACGGCCAGTACGGGCGGCAAAGTTGCCGCCCATTTTGGGCGAAATATGGCCCCTTTGCTAGGGACGGAGGCTCTATCGAGTGCCAAGGTGGTGGTCCGCATCCTACGACAGAGGGCCAGACGGCCAAAGAAGAAGGTCGCGCACTGCGCACGGCCTGGCTCTGCGCGTGCAGGGGCGTGCTTCCCAGAGGGCGCGCGTCCCGGGGCGCGCGCATGCCCGCGCTTGGCCGGAAGCTCAGTGCGGGCCATGGCGCCCGCGCGCGTGGCCTTTACGGCCGTGTGGTTGCTTGCCTACACCCTTAGTAGTTGCGTTGGTCGGGTTGGGCGGTCCACGAGCTTGACTAAATAACTCTTAGGGGGAAACCCCATCAAATATGATGTGTAATTATAATATCAAAAGAAAAACATAATAAAATACTTGGTTTTGGTTTTCTGTTTCCTAGCACCCAATGATCCTTCATACGTGCATTGGAAGCACCCTTTGATCTCTTCATTGGCAGATCGTTTACCGACGTCTTGCTCCTATCATTATCATCTAAACATTCTTTCTTGTGGTGCTCGTCATTATCGACCAACTCATCTACCTTTTTGGACATTGCATTCATTTGACTTATAACAAGCTCTTTTGCTAGTTTGCAATTGTCAACTCGCCATGCGAGATCGTAGCTGAATCACAATAGGTAATTTCTAAATATCAAGTTCGAGTTAGAATTTGTCATGGAGGGTGTGTCGGGTGGGTAGATTCCCTTATTGGCACTCATAGTAAATCTTTTTAGCACATAATAACTTGGTATTTGTTTAGCATTTTTAAAGTTAAAAATCTTTAAGATATGTCGACATAAGATATCTTTAGTCTTGAACCCATGACATGAGCTCTGTGCTTCATTGGTGGTAGAGTTATAGGTAACAAACCATCTTTTGTCAACGTCAAGTGCGTCGTTTTGCATTGTAATATATAGTATGTTCCTGTCATCATATCTATTTTCATCCACCATATTAAATATCACTACTCCCTCCATGAATGTTTTCTCAAATATTGTAAAACTTTTCCAAGTATAATGCTTTGAAATATTTTTTTAGGTTACACATTTTGTATCGTAGACTAATAACTTCGTGCTTGCACTTGAAATATTCATCGTACTCATTGCGTCGCCATGATGAGACAAGTTCTCCATTCTATAAAAGCACTCAACAAGGGAACTAGTAGCCTTTGAATATCCATGCAAGCAATTATTTGCTGACTCGCTTCTTTGGGTGGACAAAATACCTAGGTCCAATACATCTTTATTGAATGCGGTGGACCACCTCCTCCTAATATTATAAATATCTCTCAGCCATTTATTTTCTTATAGGCTTCCTCTCGTTATCATTTCGTGTCAATACCTATTGAACTTATCCTCACCATCACGCTTGTTCATGTAATTATAAAAACATGTCTGAACACTTCTGTCGTGGTTGAAGCTTAGGACTTTTGATGGTGCATTCTTGCATATGTGTCACTAACATAATCGATGACGAATAGTAGTCAATACTCGCTCAATAGCAATAGTAATTGCTTGATCCTGATCCGTGAAGATAATACTTGGTTGTTTACCACCCACGCTATTCAAAAACGCCTCGAACAACCAATAGAATGATTCGATAGACTCCTCAGCGATAAAATCCCTGCCGACAAAAACATTCTGCCAGTGATGGTTCACGACAAAAAATGGCGCACAAATTAGATTATACTTGTTGAGTCTATAAAGTGTCATAAAAGCACATCACTGAAATAATCGTAGTTTATCTTACTATGCCCATTCATCCAAAAGAAATTATCAGTCTATTAAATTCATTCGCCTGGACTTCGTAGGAGAACATGTTATCCACCAACTTTTTTTTTGTAGTGGAGTAAGCAAGTTGGAAGCGTCACCGCTTTCTATCAAAGCCCTTCGTTCCCGTTGAACATAATTGAAGGCATCCGTCTTCGAGAATCCTATGTTTTCAAGCCCACCAGCATCTATAGATAGGAAGCTATAGGAATCCACTGCTCTAATTTCCGTTAATGCCATATTTTTTCATGAGTCTACCTTGCATTTCAGAAATGTAACGACGAGACCTCAATAAATGCATCTCTATTTCGGCTGCCAATGGATGATTATGCTACTTTACAAACTTCGTGACTGTCCAGTTTTTTCCTTCTTTATCGGCATAAAATGTAATGCAAGCAAGACACCTTGTGCGTGTATCTGATTTGTGGTACTTCATAGGTGATTTCTTTGTACTCTTGAGTCCGACTTTTGAACAGCAAAACTCACGTAGTTCAACTATCGTGTATGAATTCAGAACATTAAGTGTTGCTTACGTGCGCTGAATCTTGTTTTGTGAGCATAATCATGGTATATTTTGTAGATCTTTTAATCTGAATGGACGATGAGAGAGACAACAAGATCTATCTTGACCTGCGAGAACAAAAAATTTAAAAAAATTATAGTTTGGAGCAGCAATACAAACTGAAAATTTTAACTTATATGCTGTTGAGAATTTATGGTTAAAAATCTAGTCTGAAAGTTAATTTATTCATACAACTAGAAAAATGAAGCTTAAAATCCAGTCGGAAAATTAGTTCACTCATACAGTTACAAAATACAACCCAACAATCCAATCGCAAAACTAGTTAATTAGCACAGTTCGAAAAATATGTTATAAAATCCAGTCGTAAAATTACCTAATTTGTACAGTTATAAAAACCCTTGCTCGCTAATAAATCATATGAAATTACTGAAATCACACAGATTATAAAACTTACTCCTTCATTAGTTGCTTGGTGGTTTGAAGTGCTCTTGTTGAAGTATTCTCAACTACCTTCTATCTCAAAAACACCTCTAAATCAAGATGAAAAATGGTTACATTCTGACCTCTACCCTAAACCTAAGATTAAAGGAGCTTTGGATGCAAAAAGGTGGAAGAAATGGAAGCATTTAAACTCAATAAAATCTTGTTTCAACCATGGAAATGGCGGGGAGGGAGAACACCAGTGCGTACCTTCAGATCGGCAATGAGGGGAGGGAGAACACGTCGAACACCTGTGGCTCTGTCGCCTGGAACGGGAGAGGGAGAACACCACTATCCCGACAAAGGCGAGGAAGATGGAAAATGGAGAGGAGGTTCCGCCTTCTTCGTCTTCGTCTCTACGTTTTTTACGGAGTGGGAAAGATGGGAAGAGGCGAAAAAAAAGATGGTGGGCCCATCTTATTTAAACACGCAGGAAATTTTGGTGTGTTATACGCACCAAAAAGTTTTCCCAGGAATTCCCGCCAGCTGGCGGGGAAATCCCGCTAAGAGGCGAGATTTTCCGCCGGCATGGGTGTCGGGCCCTGGCTAGGCCCGCCGACTAGACTTATCTGGGTCGGGCACCAAGTCCAAATCGAGGCCCTGTAAGGACCCCTAGCCCGACCTAGGCCCGGGCCGAGCTGCCCCCCCTCCCCACTCCCCCCGGTCGGGCCTCACTTCAGTCCGGCTGAATCGGACAAAAGTTAGGCGATACCCATTTTACCCCCCCCCCCCGAAGTGAATAAACATTGTTGTATGAATCCCACATCCCGTCGGCTTCCGAAAATACCTCTTCACTCTCGCCATTCATCTCCAGCAACGCGTCGATGAAGATGAGGCTTTCGCCGACGCCGCCAGGTACTTCCCTCTTCTTCTTCCTCCTCTCTCCTTACTCCCAGGGGCGTTCTCCCACAAGGCGGCCAAATGCTGCGACTCCATGCGCAGACTTAGCCGGAAGGCCGCCGCATGCCCTAATTCCCTGCGACTCCACCATGAAAACACAACTCCACGACGACAGCATGACATGGCTCCACCGAGCCCCTGATTGTCTTATTTCTAGTTCAATCCTTCTCCGCTCCTTCATGTAATCTTCCGCTGCATGCCCTAATTTTCTTATTTCAAGTTCAATCCTTTGACAACCCCTGCTTGCTATTCAGAGTTCTTCAACGTGTTCTAAGGTATTTCCATAGAGCCTTCTTCAACATCGAATAATTGCTATTCAAAGTTATCTACATCGAATAATTGCTTGCTGCAAAGTGTTCTAAGGTATTTCCGACTCTTGCTGCAAAGTGTTTTCGAGGGCTTTATTTTTTTTTTGGTGTTGAATAGTTGCTTGCCCGTGCTTAGGTGATTCTTTTACACATTATTTTCGACTCTTGCTGAAATGGTTCATGTTTACAACATCATTTTTTGGGGTTTCATTTTGCCCCGAACAGATGTGAAAAATATGGACTGAAAATCCATCCAGCACTGCATCCGGCTTCATCGCAATAATCACAGTTTTTATTTCCCCAGAGGATAGAAGCTGATGTAAGGCAGAGTTCTCATCATTTATTTCCAGGGTTTTATCATTCCAAAATGTTTTTAGCTTCACAATCTAAAATATTTTTTGACTGAAAATAAAGGGTAACATCATTTCTTTTTCCAATGTTCAATGTTCTGAAAGTCACATTGTTGTACATTAGATTTAAAGGGAAATTAGATATTTGCTCATTACATTTTTTTCCTTATAATCAATTTCATCCTCAATGTTGTACATTAGATTTAAACGGGTCGTGGGATTTAATTTCTTCTCTTTTCTCTTATTACGTATTCCAGATATTTAAGATATTCCTTTAACAATGAAGGAGATTCCTTTAGTCTCTTATGTTGGATTTAACTAACATGCTTAAAATACATATGAGTGTATTTATTCTAGTGATATTATTTTATTCGCTGTATGTATTCTTTTATACAAATAATATGCATTGTATTATGTCATAGTGATTTTTGATTGAGCTTAAAATAATGATTCATCATAATTGTGCTTATAGATGTTAACCTACGTGGATTCTGATGAGGATGGTAAAGGCAGAGAGGTTGTTTGATTCAACTGCATTTTCGGCACTGCTTTCTATTTAAGGTAATTATTTATCTCATTTTTGCTTGAATTTTATTCTACTCACAATTTAGTTTTTTACGATAGATTTTAGGATTGGGTGATCTTTGAGGTTGCTGCTTTGGAGAGCATCAAGCAATTATTTGGCTTCAGATTTTTATTGATTTCAGATTTATGATTTTAGATTTTTTAATACCAAAGACCCCATGGTCATATCTTCTCATTTCCATTGCTTTGTGATTTCAAATTATTTATTTCAGCTTTCTTGATAATTAATGATTTGCTCAAGTGCATGAGTTATCCATGTAATGAAAGAAGAGGGGAAATATAAATGCAAGTGGTTAGTTTGTAATGCACGTCTGTTTACTTCTTATTTTATCGTTCAGATTCTGTACAGTGTTGGCTACTTAAATCGTGTTCGTCGAGCATTCATGGCACTTTTATTTGCTGTTGGATTATAAGATAAATGCATACAAACAAACACTTGCTCATGATTATAGCAATATGCACCTCTGTTTTCTCTGTTCACCACATGCTTTGTTTCTCTTTTCAAGCAATATTCCCATTAACAATAAGTACTTTTTTGTTTCTCTGTTCAGTAATGTTTTTTTTTCAGCACTTCCTCATGATCATGATTACAGTTCCTCAAGAAAGTGTTCATTTTATCTCTTTTCATGTAATCAGTTAGTTGTTAAAATCAGTTATTTAATGAAATCAGTTGGTAATCAGTTTTCATGTATCTCTTTTCCATTTTGCACTGCTTGACTTTTTTGTTTTGTTGAAATCACGTCATAGATTGGTTCTTTTGGAAGACTTCATCATTTGCAAAATGCACCTCTGTGTTTTTTGTCCTCTTTATTTTTTTTAGTAGAATGGTTGGTGAGAAAATATGGAGGCAATATGTGATTCAGGTTTACTGCTTTTGATTCAGGTTCAAAAAGCTGAAACTCTACTCCATTCTACTTGCTGCTTATTTTTCAACTTTTGATTCAGACTGTTTCTTCTGTTTAAAAGGGGTATGATTTCTTTGCTTTCAAAATCCCTCGCTTTCAAAATCCCTCCACGTGCTGCCCCCACACTCGAATTCTCCACCAAACCCCTCGCCCGAAGCACTCTTCATCGTCGTAGTTCTCGACAGAAGCCATCTTCATCGCCTGAGGTCGTCACGCTCGCCTGAACCTAGGGCATGCTGGAAGCTCATTTTCGTCTTCTGAATCCACCTTCATCGTCCTTCCAATGAACCACGCCACACTTTCCTCACCATTCTTGGCAGGTATTATCAATTCATCTTGCTTCATTTACTCCTCCCTCTATCGCATAGTTTCCAGTGCTCTTCTCCTTCGGAATATGAATTTTGCTGGAGTTCTGCTTCAATTGTGTTGTGGGAGCATTTTATTTCCTATTAATCCAAGATTTAACTGTGGGAAACATCTAATTTATCACATTGCTTGAACACGCCATCAAATTTAAACCACTTTCAAATGTGTATATAGGGACTATATAGCATTCTTAGTTTATATGCATTCAGAATCCAAACCACATTTAATATATTTGGTAGTTTGTACATATAACATGGTTTGGAGACAGCAACCAAATTGTCAAATTAAGATGGTTCGGAATCATATTCTCAATTTACAAATAAACTGTTAATAAAACATCTGTCCTCAGTTTTAAATATAATTTGATAACAAAGAAAAATCATAATAACAATTAACAACAATGCTATATACTTAGTTATTAGTAATTTTTTTCTTGATGTTTATTTTTAATTTTATCATAGATTCAATTATGAGCTTATTGTTGTACGTATTGTATCAAAAATTCTTGACACCAACTCCCTAAGGAAACCAGCTGATTCCTGCCACTGAAGCAGAAATTTATAAACTTATTGCACAAGTATTTGAAGTACCTACCCGATTTCTCGACCAAGAAATGCTATACAAAATTTAGATTTTAATTACTAGATTCTAGTCATCTTTTATTCAAAATCTTAAAGCTTGCCCAATAGATGTGTATGTTTGCACTCTAACTCTTAAAATTACAAAACATTCCCTCAATGTTTACATTTCATAGCATCCATGCACAAAAGTTCCCTTCGAGACTTCGAGTATATCTTCAAGTTCCCTTCGAGACTTCGAGTATATCTTCAAGGGAGTTTTTTTGTGCATGAATGTTATGAAATGTAAACATTAAAAGGAATAATTGTAATTTCAAAATGTAGAGGGATACAAGTTGTAATTATACAAATTTTGAGGGGAGGTCCCGATAAATAACCCTATATTAGTATAGATAACGCATCAAGATAAATATTAACGGCATCAACCACATACTAACCCCCTCAAATAGGAAATTTATTGACAATCTCTGAATGCATTTTAGGCACAACATCCTTCCAAGTCCTCATGCTTAAGATTTTTACAAGTCAACTACGCGGAGTTACTCCATAAGTCCATAGTCATTCTTCAAGTTTTATTTTTAGCATCGAGAAAGAGTTTGCGTGTTTTCTTTCAGCATTTTGTGTTAATCCCCTCGCTCGTTTTGAAGTTATAATGAAACTCCAAGTTTGTGTGTTGTCTTTGTTTTGCCTCCGCATTGACATGTTGTGGAGGCTCTTGAGAGCCTTAAAATGGCCTAAGGTGCGGTGAAAATAATAATAATAATTCTTCACTCTTCCTTCTCGTATGCCTGAGCTATGCTGATAATAATAATAATAGTAATTCTTCACTCTTCCTTCTCATGCGCCGTAGGTGAAATAAATGGGAGACAAAGTTTCATATCTTATTAGACTTTGGACTCTTTCTAAGCAAATAGAATAAAGCCTTTGAAGTCAGTCCAACAGCTTTCTCAAACCCCTCTTTAATTGCCTCGCATTCTGTAAAGATGTGGGAGAGCAAATGGGATTGTTTTTTTATATTTCTCATGGAATGCAGATTTTAGCTCCTTCCCACTTAAAAAATATATATCCAGAAACTTTTTTTTGGCTAGGTAAAATGAACAGGAACAAGTGGGTGTGGTACTGAAGGAACAAGTGGGTGTGGTACTGAAGGACATCAGGAGGCAAAGAGGCAGTGGACGAGGGCCTCTGGAGGTGACAGCGACCGGTTGGAAGGAAGGAGTACATAAGATACTAGTAAGTAAGGGTCATCCTCTTCACGTGATCTCTTCATACACTATGTACACAGGGAGAATGTTCTTTAACCTGAGGAAATGGCACTTGGAAACAATTCTTCTGCTAAAACAATTGTGAAATATTTGTATGGAGAATAGAGGGAGATTGCTTCATATGATTTTTGTTATTGTTAAATAAAATTATATTCTAAATAGTTAATCATGATTTATATTAGATCTTGATGTTGAACTTGACTCTACACGAGAGAATCACAATGAATTCAACTTCAGCGAAGTATTTGTACATCAGATGATACATTCCATCGAATTCATTCTGGGGGCTGTCTCGAATACTGCATCATATCTTAGACTTTGGGCTCTAAGGTATACCATTTTTATCCTGGTGAATTTCTAGTACTTGGGGTTTCTATTAATAGCTTATTTTTCATATTATTTTTTTTTCCTTTTCCCCCTTCTGAATTGCAGCTTGGCACACTCAGAGCTATCAATTGTTCTCTATGAGAAAATTCTTCTACTTTCTTTTGGGTAAGTTTTGATTCTTAGTTATTAGAGTGTATGTCTACTTATTCTTTGTTGTTATGGTTGCTGCAATATTTTATAAAGAATGAGATATATTTAAGCTTACTTAAGTAGAAAAAACCTAAAGATACATTTGTCGTGCCTGTGCATGTATCCTTAAACTTGTATAGTTATTGTTCCCAAAGCTAGCATATGCTAGGGACCCTACACAATCTCTATACCCAACACGTTCTCAAACGTGTAGGAACAAATGGAACAAGATCCCTCCCTTTTACGGGACCAAACACATGGAGGGGTGAGGGAGAACGATGCCGCCTGGGCTTGGTCTGGTATTTGCATTCAGCTTAAAAGCAGTTGATTTTAGTTGGATGCTTGGGATTTGATATGGTATCAGAGTAGAGAAGGTCTAGCTACTGACTTCCAAATCACCAAATTAAAAATAATAATGTTTTCATGCTAGAAGTGAAGATCCGACATTTGTGGGTGTGTAGAGAATACAGTCTCACATTAGGAAATTTATGCATTCTCGTGCAGATTATATAGATCTCTAGGCCAATTGTTTTTGGGTTGGATTCATAAATTCCAACACTAGAAGACATCACTTAATTTTAAAATCCTTTTATTTTTCTTTCATCCACACAAGTTCAAAGGAGCTATCTCCCTTGCTTCTAAAGCTACTGCAAGAAAGTTGAGGGCACATGAAGAGCAATAAGCTCTAAGCAGCATGAGATTGTCTTTTTTTCCCCTAAAATAAGGTTGTTATTAATCTTATTTATTATTAATCTAATAAAAACAATAAAACATTCTATAATAGTGGATGACAGGGCCTAAAAAGCTGCTTAAAATTTGGTCTGGTTCAGCTCCTTTATAAGTTTATTTGATTTCTTTTGATTGAATAATTGTTGCTTCCTCTCGCCTTACATTGACAGGTACAACAACATCATAATTCGATTAGTTTGAGTAGCTATTTTTGCGTTTGCAACAGCATTCATATTGCTCATGATGGAAACATTGAGTGTATTCCTTCACGCTCTTCGTCTTCACTGGGTCGAATTTATGGGCAAGTTATACCACGGCGATGGCTATAAATTGACGCCATTCTCATTCGCCGTCCTAGCAGACGACGAAGAATGACCCTTGACAAGTCATTCATAATAGACTTCCGGCAGATCTTAAAGGAAAGAGTTATAGGAAAAATGAAATAAGGAGCAAAAGAAATGCGCATTGTGAATTTTTGCCCCGCACCCCCTAACCCATTATTTATTGCAACGGGGTCTAAGATGTGTCATTTGCGAGGCTGGTGGAAGAGATTGTATGTACATTTATGGTGCCAGAAAGTTGTGAATTTAAACGAGCCTAAATTTCCATACAGGATGGCTCGTTTTTTTGCCTAGGAGAAGGATAATATTATTAATGCCAATAGCAATATTGTCTGCCCATTTTTTCTATTAGTTTGTCTTCCTGGCTGTATGTTTACTCTTCCCTTTTTCTTTGTTATCTCTAAGAATGATAGTTTATTTTGCCATCAGATAGTATTTTTGTAAAGATATATATTAATTGCGTAAGAAAGAGAATTTTCTTCATGATTTATTGTATGGATCTCATGCTAGAAGAAGTTTCTTCATGACATTCGTTCTAAGGATCTGTTTGCAGGAGCAGCACTGGCATATGTTAGTCGAGTAAGCGGTGGCAGTCTGAACTGGGATTATCATTGAATAGTCCTCTTTGTGTCAAAATGTTTGGGTCCTCAGTCCAAATAGAGATGTCCGTGTTGGATGTAATTTTGACATGTGGTTCTAAACTTTAAATTGCGAAAATTCTGTCGAGAGTTATCCATTTATTCTTTTGGTTGTTCTTGTCAGGGGGAAAGAAAAGGAATAACAGGCAAAAATCAGGAGATCTCTTTTAAACTAAAAGTGAGGTCTTCATCGAAATAGGATGATCTAGGAACTCAAACTCTAGACTGCTCTACTGTTTTTAACATTTGTGCTATGATCCTAAAAAGTCCACTCTGTTTCTTCTATAAATTAGAAATTGTGCTAAAGGTTACATTTGCCTATATGTTTTCATGCATCGTCCAATCTAAATAAAGAGACCATCGAAACTTGACTTCAAATAGCATTGAATACTCTTATTTGCATATGGATCGAGTTCAATGACTGAACTTGCAGATCATGGTTTAAACATGACGCTTAACTGGATGGTATTTTGTTTTATTTTATTGACTGCAGTCATTTATGAAACAAAAATGAAAATTCTTGTTCGATATCTATTAGTTGGGCTTGTTGAACCCTCCTTGCTCCTCTGAATGGTGTGTACGGGTGGGGTGGAGAGGCATACTTTCTAAACACAATTTTAGTTCTCCCTCTTCTAGTTCTCCTTGTTGCTGTATTATCAATTAATAGTTGTCATTGAACTCTATGGTTGGGTTGATAGGCGTAATGTCTAAACACTTTCTCCATCTGTTAGTATGGGTGGGTGGATAGGCCTGTCATGCATTATGGAAGAAGTATCTTTCATGTATGTACCATATGCATTATGTCTTCTCTATTATTATTGTTGATAGTCAATTTTTCTATAAAGTTTCATTTTGAAGCAGCAGTCAATTATGTACCATATGCTTATTTATTTTGTTATTGAGAGTAAACTAGATGGTCTGGTCGATGCTCTAATCTGATAGTGTTTGATGTTTTCATCTTTATTTATGAACTGCGTTGTTGGTAACTTCAACTTACACATTGCTCTGATTTTCTCCCAGGATGTTCATTGCAAAATTCTCTGAGTAACTTTTAACAATCGCCAACATTGTTCTTCACTTTTGTCTGAAATTATACTCCGCGTGCATTAATCACAGTCAAGATCAACCCTAGATTGAATTGATTTTCTCAATTTTGTTTTGAATGTCTCCTTAGTTGAATCCATCGAAAATTTTCATCTTGTGGATACAATCCTAGGGGATGATTAATCAAAATCCTTGGTGGAATCAATCTCGTCAGGCAAGATGTCTTGAGCGTGGAGGATTTCCTTTCCAATTCACATTTAGGAAGGTTTGAATCAAACCATTAACCTTTAACTCGGGAAAAAAGTCATTATTTATGGGACTGAGAAGGAGGTTCCCTTAAACCTTAACGATACTTGTTCAATTGATACTCACTGTCAATGTTTGAGACTTAAAATACTTAAGAAAATTTTATGTCACTAAATACTATTCATTGTTTAAATATCCAGCAGAACTCAGAGAAAATCATCATGCATTTCTTCCTCTAGATAGTTTTTGATTAAAATTGGGAATGGAAAGGAGTTTTTTATATAATTATCCAAGAAAATATTATTTGTCTTATTGCAATTTCATGACCACTTTGCGCAGTTAACCTTTTCAAAAATTCACCTTTTTGGGCATGTTAACATTAAAATGACGATCACAACTTTCTCATTTATGTACATGAAGCCGCTTTTAGAGCCGCCTCACTTGCTAAATATTCCATCATTTACACTTCTAAAGAGACATTTTTTGCAAGTTAAGATAACAAATTAGCAGTGTAAAACATGAACCTCATGATTTTTTGCTTCTGGGAGGGAATAAGTTTTATAAAATAAATAGTTTTTTGATGAAGTGTTACTACACAAAAAACATGTCCAAACTTCTTTTTATTACTTTAGAAATAATCTAAAAAGGTGAAAGTAATGCTGAATATTTCAATACAAGAACAATGGAATCAATGACATTGTATAGTTATTGAAATAAAAAACCCATGATCAAATTTCATTGCCACATTACCTTATTCAATTGGATTTGGAACTTGTTATGACAAAATTTCTTGATTGAGATGTGATTTATTAAACATTCAGTTAGAATTTACCTTTTTTTAATTGTGAACATAGTAGTACATATCATTTAGGTGGGGAATCTCTATGTGAAACAATTCATTCTTATTGGTAAAATAAAGTATAGATATTAACTAATCAACTAATGCATTTCAATTTATGTAGCATTTAAGTTGCATTTAATTATGATTTATATTATGATAGGGAGAATGGTTTGCTATAGCATTTTTAATAAGAGGAGAGCCACACCCTATCGAGCCCGTTATTGGCATAAGCAGGTACTTCATGTCTATTTCGTGAACTTTAATTTTCATTGTTAATTGAATTTTGAGAAAAATTGTTGAGTTTGGATTAATTATGGCTTTGTTTGGCAGGGCTTATTTGCTCCAGTTAGTCTTCGTTCTTCTTCCTCTTTCCACCGAATTTGCCTGATCCATCCCAGATTGTCTGCCTGTTAGTCATCATTGCCAATGAACAGTATCGATATTGTGTTGCGAGACATTACAAAAACACAATGCTCGAAGGAGACCCTCGTCCGCCGTGCCATGAAATTCCGCCGGAATCGATTCCGAGTCAAGCGCCGTCATTCTATTCGTCAGCATTCGACCGCCCACTAGTGAGTCGTGCGTTTGTGGCAAGCATTCTGGCACGTTGAACAAGATTCAGGAGGATTGGATCAAGATCCAACTACAACTGATCGAGGATGGCATGCACCCTCCTATCCGAATTGATCCTCATGTGCCACTGTGGAGCAAGCGCCCCGACCTGAACGCGTATCTTCTGAAACCGTTGTTCGTGATCGATCCAGAATGACCGTACAGCGTCAACGTGATAGCGGGTGCATGTCCGTCTTGCAACAAAGTAGGGTTTCTTTTCCGCAAGAAATTTAGTGCCCCGCGAATCATAGATTGCATCAACACCACCGAATTTGCTATCTGTGCTCGATACGTGTGCAAGAAGTCGAAGAACTCAGGCGGTTGTGGTGCCACATTCCATATAATGGATGAGGCCAAAACAGAGAAGTTGATCCCGTCGCCTATCATCCTTAACTATCCCGTGCAGCTGTTTGAACAGAGCGCGCACGACGTCGGTATTGTTCAAATGGCATACGACTTGTACACGTCACGTTCCGGCAGTGCTGATGCCGCTAAAGTGATTCGTTATGCCAAAATGACTCGATACATGCGTCAAGCCGCGCTATATCGTGGTCACGTGTCGTGGTATTTGGAAATGCGTGCTAGGGATGTCGTACTCTGGCAATCGTCGTCGCCTCAGGATCTGACAGTGTTTCCCGATTTTCCGTCCTTCTTTCAGCATTGCAACAGGTATAATGGCACTCTCGGTCCAGTGGAATCAACGCTGGCAGGCCTGGTCAACGACTGTATTGCTCGCCAACACCCATTCTTCAACCGAATGGAAGGCGCCATCACCGGGACTCATCTCTCAGCCGACCATCATCACAATGTGTCGGGACGCATGAAATTAACGGATGTGTTCAACGGCAGGAAATTAGCCCCTGTTGCTGGATTACACTCCGTCATGAACGAGCGCCAACAAATACTCTCCCATCAATTCACAAGCACGACGAGCAATGCGGAACGTCGATCTATTGGCCGGGGTTTGCTGAGACGATAGAACGCTTACGGTATTGATACTTCGCTGCTCATCATATACCTGGACAAGTGTTGCGATGATCGATAATGGTTGGAAGAGTTTGAGAACATCATTGTTCTCCTCGACAATCACCACCTGATCACAAGGTACCGAGACAATTCGAACAGCACAGATCGTGCTTGGCATGAACAATTCATGTCCGTCGTGGCCGAAATCATTGTTGGCACTGGACAAGCTCCGATGCGGGAAGGCTCCATCATTGAGGCTGAATTGGATGCACTGTTGGATCACATTAAAAAGTGGGAAATCGAGAATGATGTGCCCCCATCCAAGCGCATCTTGACGAGCAAACTTATCGCTTGCCACGAGACACAGAAAAAACACATCAGAAATTGCTTAACGCCGCCCACATCCGCGTTGACTACCGTCGTGGATCGCTTCTTTCGTTCGAGTCTGCGCCGTGGATCGAGGAAGAATGAAAACTTGTGGCGTCATGGACGAGCTATTTGCCAGGAGACCATATCCCTGGAAGGAGGGAACTTGCTGCTACATGTCGTTGTCGCTCAAATCAACTTTCGAGGCGAACTCCAATTTGATCCTCGCTGGGTGTATTTGCCAATCTCTAGGATGCATATCATTCTCACTCAATATCTCGCACTGTTTCTGACTGATGGCATCACTCCCTCGCCTACATCTCTGTCGACGATGTTTCACTTATTGCCTCTCTCGATTGATGATTGTGACGACGAATTTGGATTGACGACAGCGTTTGGACAATCCCTTCCTCAATTGCCCGAAATTCCTGCAGGGCAACTGAAATCGCTTGGAGTCATTGCGGAATCAATCGCCGATAATGCAATTTGGTCGAGTCACACGTTCGATGTGATTGTGCACGATGTCCTTGATGTTGTCGCTACTGTTGTCGAGCGGGCTCACGATGATCATCGTATCGTTGAAGAAGACAATGATGCACTGCGAGATGATGGTGATCTGAATCATGCCGACGATGCTGCTCCGGTGATTGGCTCCGAATCTGGCGTCAAATTCAGCAACATGCCACATTCCATTCAGTCCAATCGCAA
Organism: Platanthera guangdongensis; assembly: GCA_039583875.1. NCBI lineage: Eukaryota > Viridiplantae > Streptophyta > Magnoliopsida > Asparagales > Orchidaceae > Platanthera > Platanthera guangdongensis. The sequence continues at coordinate 139,952,751 of CM077160.1, read as the reverse complement.
GCGCCGCAAGCCAGGACCAACATCGCATGAGTGCAGCTCTTCATCAAGTCACCACAAAAAACACCGCGGCCTCAACACATTGGGCAATGAGCGTCAGTCGGCATTACAAGGGATTAATCTATGGGAAGCTGTCATGAGCACTTCACCAATGATCAACCCTTTGGAGCATCGCTTGCTCCGAACGATTGCCATCAAATTTCTTCTACCCGATGAGCTCCGGGATCTGAAGGATTTCCCTGTTGAATCTTTGCATCTTCCACAATTTCACCGAATCTGGTCTGTTCTAGTCTCGGCTCTGCGTACCACCAATTTCACTTTCAAACGGTTCATTCAGCCGAAATCGGAACAGGTCCTGAAACAACACTTGGAGGATATGGTTGCCCAGGCCCGTTTCAAATTGCACATTCAACGAGCAGTGCCCAAACGCATCATCATTACTCCCCTGAGTCAGACCGCGTCAGTGATTTCTCCATTGTGGTCGCCCCCTATTGCCAGTTTCAACATTTGCAGTTGGAAGAGACCGTGACGACGACTACAACTCGAGTCGTCACATTGGCAACCGACGCCAATCACAGTTCATGTCAACCCCGTGCATCAGATCTGCAATTTGCGCCCGAACAACTCATTAACGGATCATCAGACGATATCATTAATCGACTGGTTAAGCAAGAGATTGATGCAGGGCATGCCGGCAACATTCATTGGACCAAAGTGGTCGCCCCGCATACGCCCGCATTGCTTCCCGTCGTGATGATCTGCTCGAGATGACCCACAAGGAGATACATAATCGTTGGGAGTATCTTACACACCTCAAGAAGTGTGCGACATCAACCACATCAGCACGACCAGGTTTTCATTATTGTTTGCAATCGTATTCCGAGACGGCCCATCAGCACGACGATCCAGGCTCCCTAAATATTTCACCATCGCCGTTGACCGAACTATTAGTTCCAGCCGCATCTCCGACCACCCGAAATTCAAATCAACCGACCTCTTCTACAGTCATCACGACGGTGGAGGAACCTGCTGTGACCAACACGTTTGCTGTCAGCGAGATTGTTTTACGTCTGCCATTCATGGTCGATCATCAGTTGCCTGGTTTGGATCAGATATTGGCGGCCACCGTTCACGCCCCATTTGCAGGGGAGCCGTTTTCCAAAGCGGAGAAGGAGCTACTCAAATACTTGTTGACCAGTCCAGCAGAGCGCTCCCATGTGAAATCATCAACTTGTGATCAAACGTCTTGGAAGAGTCTAGCTAAGCGTTCTTTGTACTGGGCGCGAGTCGCACGGGTATTGGGGATGAACCAGTTTTGGGACCGATCCGATGGGCAGCTCAAGCAAAAGGTCAAGGATGATAACAAAAAAAAGAGCTGCCAGCAGGTAGACAATTTTTGGCTTTTGGTTTCATTTCCACCTTCAAAATTTCCCTTTTCAATTATTGGAATTTTCCTTCTTTTAATCTCACTAGGCTTGTTGAGGTGCCTCAAGCTTGAGAAGATCAGACTTTTGCGGTCTGCTTGATTTCCAATCCCGAATACCAATTTTGCAAGGTATACCATGTAATATTTTATCTAGTTTAAAGCTTTGGGAAGTTATCTAAGGACATTGAAACTAAAACTTCTATAACTTGGGTTGCTGCGAGCTTCCTGAAGGTTTGATGGGTCTCTCTGGTATGTTCTCACCTTTCCATTGTTGAATGACAGCTGGATTCTGCAGTTTTTCAACGAAGCATCGCCCTCTCACAATTCCATTACAGTGACGCAACCTTGACTTTGCAGGAACTGATAACCCCTCTGTTGCTGCCTCACTCGCTAGATTAAAAATTTCACAGTTGCAACAATTTATGCAAGTTGTAGAGGGCCAAATGGGGACTATATCTCTCCTCAGTTTTCACATTTTCCATTGTTGAAAGGTAAATCAGAACTTTCTGAAGAGATCATGTACATAGAATCCTGTCTCCACTGGACCAGAAACAAATGGAAGAATATTATGTGTGTGTGGTACTTATTGGCCAAGTTCATCTATTTGTACATCTCCAGAATAAAATGAAATTGCTTTAATGTTGTTACTGCAATTTGTCACCTGCTGGAGAATTTTTTCTAGGAGGATCTGAACTTTTAGGCTATGTTTGGTTTGAAGGAATGTGATTGATTGTAATTGTAATTTCATTCACATTTTATATTGATTTTTTTTGGCTTCAGGAATTCTAATCTTTCATTTGTAGTGCTAATGAGGGTGTTAAACATAAACTCTGTGAATCCTCTTGAGCAGCTTTATTTCTTGTCACCTTACTTCTGCCCCCTCTCCTACTTGATATTTTGAAATGAATTCTATTTGCTCGTCTAATTGATTCATTTTTCTAATTTTTATTTGGTTCCAGTGCACTTCACAGGAAACATATCCTTAATGTATACTTGTTGATGAAATTTGCAATTGCATTACTAAAAAGGGAAAGAGCTGTAAAGGCAAGAACGACAATGTCAGGAATTCCAGATTCATACAAACATAGTCATCCCAAATGAAATTAGAACAAAAAAACACTAATTTAGCACAAAAGTCGGCACACCGATTAGCCACACGAGGAACGAGATTGAAAAGAAGCGATCGAACCAACACAAGAAAAGATGCCTCCTTAGTCCGGACACTGGCATCCCCCCCCCACAAGTTGGTCTTCATACGCTCCATGCACATATCCATAATATTGCGACAATTGTTTTCAATAATAATTCCACGCACATCCAAAATTGCCCGAGTCACCACCCGCTTAATGGCAAGAATCGCTTCAAGCTCCACCCTATCTGGTCAGGTTTATTGCTGTTGGGATATAATCGTCGGGGCTTTTAATTTGTTCTCTTATTATAAGCCTTTTTAAAAAATTTAAAAAATTACATTTGCGGCATTTATAGGAAAAATGTGACCAAAACTTCTCTATTATTAAATTTAAAAAGAATAATATTGCAGCATTTATAAAATCATCGCTTTTGACAAATATATAGCACGACGTTTTTGAAAAACATGGCAGTAGCCTTTAAGAGATATAACAACGTTTTTAAAAGAAAATGTCGCAACATATTAAAGACCCTTGACATAATAGGTATAAAATATTTTTTAAAAAAATCACGTTTTAGTGGCCAAAGACCCTTGACATAATGAGTATAAAATTGCCAATATGGGCGTTGAAAGTGGGCCCACCGACCATAGAAAGGTCAAGGCCGACCATATAAAGGTCGACTTGTGCCCACAGCCCGACTGCAGTCGGTGCACCCAAACCCGCACTTCTCCCCGCCCCTTTACTTCCTTTCCCTCTTCTCTCTCCCCCCTCTTTTTCTTTCTCTTCACTCCCCTCCCCCCTTTTTCCCCCTCATACCAGAGAGGAACCCGGCGCCCCCTCCCCCCCAGCTCGGTTCCAACTGAGCGTCAACTAAGGGGGTGTTGTTCGGGCAATGGCAAGCATTACTATTATACGAGAAATGTGGTAAATACGTACATCCACTCGGTTATAACTACTGAAATACAATGAAGGTTAAGAATTATAGGGTTGCATCAAGATTCAAGCATCAAAATTTCCATACATAACATTCTGAAAGCTAACTCAGTTATACAATGAGAATGTATGAGCAGATATTGGAAGAACTCTATCGAAGTTGTTGCCTTAAATTTAAAACTGTGGTACATAAAATCAAATAGGTGAAGCATTTTCCATAAATAGAGTCATGAAGTAGGGGAACTTTACTGGTATGTGCCTATGTGAGTCGCTCCACACACAACACTCCTCAATCATCAATAGAACTATGGAAGCACTGTGGAAGGAACAAAGCTCTGGACAAGTTCTACAACAATGTAATGGAGTGCTTCCGCCTTATAGATGTATGAATCTTTTGCTACGAAGCCCGCTTCTTCGTCATCATTGCATGACCGTGAAAGAATCCATGCATCTTCCTCAACACCGAGTTCGTTGCCACAATTCATGGCTCAGCATGTTGGGTTTTTAATCATGGAACGCAATCCTCAGGCACATCTAAATACAAAATCACAAGATAACAAATATTTTTCATAATTTTATTAGCACAATGAAATTAATCAATGCTCAAATTATGAGATACAAGTCTGAAAATAGACTACAGAATAACTCAGATTACAAATACTCTGCAAGAGTGATAATAACTTGGGAGAAGGGTAATTAAATTACCCTATGCATTCTGTAGAAAAATGGATGCAAAAAATAGTTCTAAGAAGTGATTCACCATTAATCACACAATGACCCATCACCAAAACCACAACCACCACCTGAGAAGTAGATGCAAAATAATGTTCAGCTCGCATGCTACTCACCGCGCCGCCCGCCCCACTACAACCTCGCCGTACTCAATGCATACAATCGTATCCTCACCTCCTTCGTTGTTTCATCTCCAAGATGATCAACTAGTTATATTATTTGGTGTTTTGATTATTCATCATCCATAACCCTAGTTTTATATAATAAAAGTATAAATAATGCAAAAGGATTTAACTTGGGCTACCAGGATTGCCACAAAATCTTCAATGATCACTTTAATTATATGGGCAATTAGGCGGGGATGATTAATATGGGGTTAGGTGAAGTTTGAAAAGCAAACTTAAAATAACAATCACTATCTTGCTTTTGATTTCAAGAACCAATACCAAATATCATCTCCATTGAGCAATGTCTGTACAAAGAAATGTCTACACCAAACTTAAACTGCACTAAGAACCACCTCAAGCCTGAGGTTTTAGCCGACCTATCATATGTAACATCATCAATGTACAAATAATATAACATGGGTTCAGTAGGAGCCCCGTGACACACCATACAAATAAAATAGATATAATATTAGGCACAAAAA